>VACF01000704.1:0-205408 GCA_006891605.1 Pleurozium schreberi | reverse complement strand
GYAMMKTAAGCTTTTCGTTTTGTCTATCCGAACAAACCAGTCTGCTTTTGCACTTGCTCACTCAGACTGCATTTGACTTCCTACTATTCTGACCTAAACTTTGTAGAGTTTTGAAAGTTGCAAGAAGCAGCTTTACATTTGTTACAGGTAAAGAGATTTGGAGATGTTTTTGAAGTAACGCATTTGTGGAATCCTTCTTAAGGTATGTCCTTGTTTCTGTGAWTTTGCATTTGAGTTCGTGACATTGGTTTGTTTTTTTCTGTCGTTTCGAGGATCACTTCTGTGTTGCTTAGGGCAGCACTTCTCGGATGTGAGAAAATTCGGTAATTAATTCTTACATTGAGACAGGGATACATATATGCATGTTCTCATCCCCCCCTCCTGTTAATTGCATTTCCACATGCTGCATTGCGGTTTAGAGTCAATAAATCCACACACTCGTTGAGAGAGCCGTAGTTTTTCAAAATCTGAGAGTTTGATCTCTAGTTTAGAAGAGARGGTTTTCTCCAATAACTGACTTCGTCTCTCGGCCCTCATCCACTTTTCGAATACATGAAGCAGCTAATATTAATGTGTCTAATTTTGATTGTTTGTTTGGGAGAGGTTATGATTCATAAATCTGTGTTCAATCTGGCTTTCGTGTGAGCCAAGAAATACACTCACGACACTATGTCCAATAACCTTCTTGATTCTTATTATTATCCAAGGTTATCGATCTAGTCTTCCAATTTGGGGTAGGTACAGTAGTTAAGGTAGAAGGTAGCGGACTCTATTTGCATCCTCTACTGTAAGCATTTTAACATCCGATGTGATATTACAGTGGAAGAAACATTGAATTGCACAAGAAATTCAAGACACATTCCAATCCTCCTTATATTCTTACTTTTTAGGGCATGAGTTTTGTTTGCAGATTCAGGGTTTTTGAAAGATGACAGTTGCTAATCCCGCCCTTTTATGGCATCGTTACGGAGCATTGATTCATGGAGCAAGAAGTTCAAGAACAAGCAACATCAAGAGAACAGCACTCTCTCAAACAACCGGCTTGTGGACTTCGCCTCGACACCTTATCCACAAGAAACGAAACCTACCAGCAAAATGTAATCAAGCTTTTACTGGTAATTCTTTGGTATTTGTGGCTACATCATTTTCTAAATTTTTTTCATYCGAAGACAAAACTCACGTACTTGTCGTGAGATTTCCGTCCAGACTGACAAATTTGTTGATTGTTTTCAAAATTTTAGCCACCTAGCCTTCCATCCACATTTGACAACAAAGTGGGTATTGTTGATCTCTGCGTTTAGCTACTCTTCAAAATTTGCAGAAAAGCTCTAAACCAAATCTAGCCTGCAGCCRCAGCCGGGCCGGGCGAGAGGGAGATGGGTTTGGAAGATGAGATGCTCGGTTTGGTGCGGCGAGCTTCCTTGCAGGTATGATTTGTTGAATGATGTTCTTGCTTTCTCTCTTCTTACCAGTGCACCACCTTTTGGGCAGAAATACTTTTTGGTGAAGTCAAACGTTTCAGTGACTTGTAGACACAAATGACAGGGAGATGTGGAATGAGAAGATGGTTTGGAATTGAAATTAGATCTCAAAATGATCTTTTCTAAAACAACAAGCACAGGGTATGGAGCATGTGAGCAATTTGAAAAAAGGGATGGTGGATACGATAGGCAGCAATACAACTGTGGATTTGGAAGTCAGTTTAGGGTTTAGAAAGCTCTTCTCTTATGTTAAATCTATAAAAATAATGCGACTCCTTACAGTTTACAATTTCGGTTCCTTACTAGTCTATAAGGTGGATTCTTCTAGTCTATAATGTTGCTTCTGATATTCGAAATCGTGGGTGGTTCTGATTCTCTACAATGCTGGTTCTAATTGTCGATATCGTGGATTCTAATAGTCTTTAATGCCGTTTCTGATCAGCTATGACGTTGGTTCCGAGAGTCTAGAACGTCAGTTCTATTTGTCTATTCCATCTTCTCCTCCTCTATAACTTCGATTCTGATAGTCTCTATTGTTTGTAAATTGTTTGCAAAGCACAGGGTACGGAGCTTGCGAACAATTTGAAAAAGGGAGGGTTGACACGAGGGGTAGCAATGGCAGGGTGGCTTGGAAGCTATCAGTTGATGGATTATGCCACAGCTGCCGAGTCCTCGGAAGCTGTAACTGAGGCAGTCACCAAGACTGCACCAGAGTGGCTGGCGCCCTTCGTTCTGGCTGTCCCAGTGGCGTCCTATCTGCTCTTCACCTTATACCGTAGCAAGGTTTGTGATTTTTTTTCTCCCATTGGGGCGTTCTTGCAGAAAGAGTTTTTCAAATTCCAGGAATTGATTACAAGTCCAGGGTTCAATGCAAACTTGCTGCACTGGTCAGAAGAGGATTAATTCTTTGATGTTGTGGAAGACAGCAAGTGTCTCATGAATGACTCTCAAAGTTCATTGAGAAATGAAGAATGACACCTATTCATCAAGTAATTGAATCCTTTTGCTGTCCTTAACCCAATAAGGACAGACGTTAAGGCCCAAAAGTGGTAGATGGATGACTTTCAAGGTTATTGTAGAATTGAAGAATATTACACTATTGGCCCAAAGAATGGGATCATTTTTGGTTGACGACCTTGGTGATAGGTCTCAGCCTTTTAACGTAATTGCACCCAAAATTGTCAAAAGAAGCATTTGAGTGTGGATTCTATTATTAAATTGTATAAATTGTTGTTGGATCTTGTTGGGAGTCAAAAGGGAATCTAGATTCTATTAGCAAGTAATTTTTTCTAACACAACTTGAATGAACTATGAACTTTCAAATTCGTGAAAATTAGTGTATCCAAAATCAACTCTAGGCTCTCATGAATAGAGATTGTACATTTTAGGCAAAATTTTGTAGGGTTGGTTTTAGAAATGGGTCGTGGTTTGATACGGTACCTTATCTTCTAATAATCCTTCTCTTCATTCTAAGACTTTTGATCAACCAAATAGTACAGATTGAGTAGAATGAATTGACATGATATTTGATAATTTTGTTGAGCTTTACAATTCTCAAGCATTATATCTAGTCCATAATGCTAAGTCCCGTGTTCATTGTCTCATTGCCCAGGCATGAGAAGATTATGAACTAGCAATCCTTCTCTTACTTCTAAGCCATTAGTTCACCCAAAAGTACCAAATTGAATGTATTTATTGAGTATAATGACTTGGTTTCGTGGAGTTCCGACCTACGGGGTGAAAATTATTGAATTTTGAAGTTTTTAATGCATCCAAAAATTAGAAAATTACTTTTACTTTGATTTTACCTGTGGTGTGCCTTGACAGCAGCTGGAATTTTGGATCAATTGATGATTTGCAGGTCAATCCGTACGCAAAACTTACAGACTGGGTGTTTGGGCTTGTTGCAATGGCAATTGTTGGCAACCTTATTCTCATTGCAACTGTCGGGGTAAGCTCGCTGACAACCATACACATGTACTGTACAGTACAGTACATTAAGAAGAAGCCAAAAAACAGGGAATTAATTTTGAGATTTGAAATTAATTTCTGGCAGTTATCTACTGTTTTAACTCCAAAACTGGGAAGGGATCAAAGTGAGCACTATAGCTAAATGATTATGTGTTTTGCTTTGTAATTCTCAGGTGCGGTTGTATTAGGAGAACATCAGCTCTCCAGTGGTGAATCACTCCAGCTTCCTAACTGACGCAGTGTAACTGAGGGAGGAGGTTTGGTTGTTTCTTTTTTGAGATAGTTTTGAGATATGAAATTATGAAGTGTGAGGAAAAAAAATTGAGCCAAGTGTACAGTACAGCAGTCTCTGTTTGAGCCACTACCTTACTGAAACCAGTTTGGTGATGATAAGATTCAAGGACAAAATTAATTTCCCCTGCAATTTAAAAGTGGTACTTGTCTTTTTCACCTATAATCTACTCAAATGATTTTATTTTCTTAAAATTTTCACGTACTGTGTAACGTCTGTCACCCCAACTATGCAGGTAGTATGCAGGTAGGTTAGTTTGATGGACAACCACCACCAGAAGGCAGCAGCAGGGTTGACGCAGCGCACGGAAGGCTGCTGTCAAAGCTTAGATGTCATTTGACATATTCCTCTTCCCCTTTTTCTGACATGGAATTAGTGAAAGCAATGTCAAGATCGCTGATCAAGTCATCTCTTTGAAATCAGAATGGCAATGGTAAGTTATAATCATGGTTGYGCAAATGCTTTTAATTTTCTTTTTCAAACCAGGATCTGGCCACTTCAAATGAATGTGTACTGTGCTTTTTTTAGGTGGTGCTCATGGCTGCATGGACGTATCTTAGGGCTCACTTGACAGATACGATTCCTTTGGGTACAATAACCGGCAAATTCTTGGAGACTACTTTGGGATCAAATTTTTTCATCTCTATGTTGGTACAGATTTCGTATGCAATCATTCAAGGGAGAGGTTATAGACCAGTATTGGAAGGGACAATAGACAACCCAATTCCATTGAAAGATAGATGTTTAGCCCAAGAAAAAAAAATCACTATGTTGTTAAGAACAAAATTCAATGTAGTAGATGAAAATCAAATCCGTAATAATGGTTTCGCATGCTCTACCTTAATCTCAAATGGATGAGCCTAATATCAATCACAAAACTAATCTCTTGATAGGATGAATAGGTGCATTTCTGGTTTCTACATGAACTACTTATGAGAAAGTCATTCATCAAATACTTTTGAGTCCTACACAACATCATAGGGTATTGTTGATGTACCGTTGTTGCAAGCACTATTGTAAGGGTACGATGGATGATAGAGAATTCATCCATGTGCAAGGTAGAATTGCAAATGCTCATCCTTGGAATTTTGGGTGGAAAGGTGAAGTCTTGCTCACTAGTTTGACCTCCAACAAGTGCTCTTGGATTGGTTTTTTTAGGCAAATGATTCACACAGTACCCAACTAAAATCAAACTGTATGGCACAAAAGTACAACTATTGATACACGGAATTAGGGGTGGAAAGGAAAGATCTTCTTGACTTCCAATGAGTACTTTTGGATTTTCTTCAACCCCTAAATAGTTTTGACTATGTTATCACCAAAAACGCTCCAAAACTGCCATTTCTAATATAAGTACCAATTTTTTTTTTTAAACATTTTTTGACACATGTAACCATAGGATCTTGTAGAACACTAGTTTGAAGAGATGTGGAAAAAAAATTCAGAATTTCCTACCATGTAGATTGCAAGATATTAGTGTTTGAATTGGCAAAATAATTTTTTTGGCCTTGTGAAAAAATGGGCAGCTGCACTTCACAAAGTCACATTTGTATGAAAAAATGCCCCAAATGGTGGTTACTCTTTGGATTCATACTTCAAGGCAAGTTGGGTACATGCTTGAAAATTTTCAAATCATTTGGAATTGTACAACATATAGGAAAAAAATACTAAGTAGAAAGAAGTAGAAAATGACTCAAAAAACTAAATTGTAAACAATTTATCCATGGAATTGAAAAATGCCAATCCTAATGGTTAAAATGTTGTAATAAACAATTTACACCAACGATTTGTATTTTTTCCAAAAATATTATAAAATGAATTAAATAATGTATTTCAAACTTTTTTGTAGGATAGAGATTTTATAACTACCCATAAACTACCCCAAACTCAAACTCCTTGTAATATTTGACTTGATGATCAAAATAGAATGATTCAAAGCTTTCCACTTAGATGTAAATCTAAAGAACCAATTTCAGATTTTTATTTATTTTTTAAATAAGTTTTAAAAAAGTTTTTTTTGCTACCCAAACTGCCCACCGAGCAATGAAAACAACGTATCATACAATAACTTTTTAAATATGTAGTCAAAAGTTATAAAAAGTTGCCAGGCCTTAAAGCTACTCTTTGGGCACATGTTTTGTGAAAGTTTCAAAGCAAAATGATATAAACTCTATTTGTAGTGAGCTGCCACAAATTGCTATGTTGCCAAAAAAACGTAATTTGTGCATTAAGGGGTTAAACTARTGATTCCCATGGTATCAAAAATGCATGATTTGGACCTTGGCAAGTCTGAGGGGTGTCTCGGCTTGCGGGATAGGCCGTGAGGGGCCTCACAGCTCCTCTCTGCGCTTGCGTTCCGGTTGTTCGGTTGTTAGTCTTGTGTCGGGTTGGGGTGTCTAGGTCTGGGTTGTGCTCCCTGCCAGACCACTTGTGGCTGGCCGGTTTTGTATTGTTTTCGTACAATGAAATTCCGTTTCATTTGTGTCCAAAAAATAAATGCATGATTTCCATGGCCACCGGTCCGTCCTTTAAGGGTTAAGATAACTTATTTGAAACCCACTGCTGAGACCTTCTCTAGTTCTCTTGCTTGCATGAAGCCTGGCTGGTACGTTACCAAGGGATGTTGTACAGTCCAGTCCAGTACAATGTTCCAGTTGTGCAGCTTGGTTTGCAGGCTGGTTTGTCATAAGTTTAAGTTATATCACAAGATTATTATTTAGTGGCAGTATGAGCTGTTGGTTTCGCCCCTTTGCAGAACACTACTGTAGTTAGTACGTACACTGATGGACATTAATTAATTAATTAATTAATTAATTTGTAGATCATGTAATGTAATGTACTGCGCTGGGCAGTACAGTTCAGTACAGCAGTAGGAAGCTGTGGCTTCCATCGGTCTGCTGCGAGTATGGCTGCACCCTAAGCTTATGTTAACCCTTAAAGGACGGACCTATTACTGCGGGGAGAGGTGGGGTGCGACATCTACTGCTTGACCAAGGGAATAAACATTGTTCACACACATGTTTGGCTTTGGAAAAATTGTACAAACCAATACCCGATGATACCCATTCAGAAATTGCAAGAAGAGCAGGGTGGCACAAAACACTTTCATGTGAAAATCTTTACTATCTTGTAGAATTAGGCCTACCTAAAAATATGGAAGCAATTAAAGACACTAAATTTGACTTCCCATGATGATTGACATATGTGTGGTCACTTTCTCAAAAAGAACGGATGAAAAGTTGCGAGTATCCACTCAGCAGATGATTTTTTTTGTCATCCGCCAAAGGACGCAAAACGTCTGCGCCATCCTTCAAGGGTTAAGCTTAAACTTCCTCTGTATGAACTTAACCCAGGACCCTTGCCATCATGGAGAAGGCACTGGAAGGTGAGTACAATGTCATGTGATCCACTGTACGTGCACCTTAACTTAATTGCAGAAAGGAATTTGCGAAGGCATTTTCTCTGCAACCCAAATAACTGAACTGAACGAAAATTCTCACCACAAATTTGACAAGCTGGGAAGTTATCATCTGGGTCTGCTTTCCAAATCCAGTAGAGAATTTTTATCGTGGTTTTTTTTTTTTTTTTTTTGAAACATACAACCTATGAGGGTGGCAGCAATACAAACAACCAACGAAGGTTGCTGCAGGACTGACACTACTCAACCATGGCAACTGGATTTTTAGTCGGAATTAATTACACACCACGGGCATCCCCATCAGGACACAAGAGGAGGAACACTAATTATCATGGGTTTTTGAGGACGGAATTGGGAAAGTCACTCCATCAGCGCTTATGTGAAAGGGTCACCACATTGAGAACATGCTTGAAAACTAAAATTAGACTGGCAGCCATGTTCTGAAATCTTGAGAAGCCTGCAAACACAGTGAGGARTTTTATTGTATTACAGGTAAGGTAGACTGCTCTTAAAGCAACCATTTGAGAGCTGATTGCGTTTTCCGAGGGAAGCTTAACTCCTTGAAACAATTTTCAGTAAATTTTCATAGGAAGAAGAAACAGAATTAGCATCTAACCCAAGTTGTTTCATATTTTTCAGATCTTCAAGGAATTAGTTACAAATTTTTGAAGTTGTAATGCAGTGGTCACTAAAAGCGACCACCTCCTGAAATGTACACTACTGGTACATTGAAGAAAGCAAAATGTACCTATGTATCATGATTGCTTTTAGAGCATGGGCGCTTTAAGAGCAAGACTCCCTCGGAACCTCTCTTCGTGCACCCTCCTTTAGTGCACAATATGCTATAAGAAAGTTTGTAGACAGCAGGTGACCCATGTGTATGATTCAAGATGAAAAGACATGTAGCCTTGTGGCCTCTCTAAATGCGTAAACCTCTCTTAGTGCATAGTCCCAGCACCATGCACTAGAACCTTGGTTCTACCTGTATTACTACCACGGATGTTCAAAGTTGGAAAATGGCATGTTTAGACGCAGAGAGCAAAACATGATATTTGACCACAGGTTCAAGCTTCCGTCTTTTGTATTCAAGGATTTGTCATTTTTTTGAGTTTTGTATTGATCCTCAAAGGTTTCCAGGGAACTATATATTTATTACCATATTTGATTCTTAGAATACAAATTATGTATTAAAATATTATAAGACATGTAGCATTGAATTAAAAATTCAATGCCTAATATGTTTCATGTGGATGTCATGTTAGCATCTTTGCCCTATCATGCTCAAATACAGCACTATACAAGCAAGATCTGTAGTCAATTTCCACCTTCTCAGAAGTTTAGGAGGCACAATAATTATCCAAATGGGGAGTGTCATACGGCAYCAATTGGACCCAACTCAACATCAATACAAAGTTTTGTCACTCTTGTAYACGTCCATTTTTACACCTTCTGAAGTTTCGTGCAAAGTTTTAATTCCTCAAAGCATAAGCTTCAAACATGGTTTGGCCAAGAGTTTGGTATAGAGCTTTGGCCCTCCTTGTACTCTATTTGCACTACTTTAACACTAAAAGAACAAGACCTATCATTACCTTACCGCCAAGCAGGTGCATGTGCTTCTGTAGTAATCTCTGCATACACAAGCGAACCTTTCATACGGCAAGCAACCCCATATTGCTCTTGTTTCTTCTTTAGAGTTTTGTGCTCTTGCTGCTTCAACTCTTGCTTGTAAACCCACCATCTCTGTTTCTCCCCATGCTTTCTTTTCTTTTGAGCCCTTTGAATTTTTTTTGTGTGTGTGCAGGTTTTTATTGGGTTTTGTTGTTGGGTTTTGAAAGAAGAGGTGTTTTGGGAAATTGGGTTGTAGAGGCGGAGCAGCAGCCATGGCGGAGCACTTGACTGAGGAGCAGATTGCGGAGTTCAAGGAGGCTTTTAGTTTATTCGACAAGGATGGCGATGGTAGTACTTTCTCTCTCTCTTTCTCTCTTTTGCGCTTTTGTATACACTTTTGTGCTTCTGTTTTTTGCACTTGTTTGTGGTACTCTTGTTTGTTCCGGAGGTTTGGTTTGGGAGAATTGTAAGCTTAGTTTGTGTGAGTATGCAGGTAGCATCACTACCAAGGAGCTGGGCACTGTCATGCGGTCGCTGGGCCAAAACCCCACCGAGGCGGAGCTTCAGGATATGATCAACGAGGTGGACGCTGATGGCAATGGGACTATTGATTTCCCCGAGTTTCTCAACCTTATGGCTCGCAAGATGAAGGTATACACATTAGAACTTTCCTTGAAGACATAGAGACCTCTTTACAGTATTATGACCTTCTCATGAAATTTCAAACCTCTTCATTTCGACCTTCTGTTAGCAGGAAAAATGTCTTTATTATGACTTTTTCTGAGGACTAAAACCTCTTGATTATGACTGTTTTCTGAGTATTCAGACCTCTTTACTATGAGCTTCTTTACACGCTTAAACTTCTTTACTGTGTACTTCTTTATTATGAACTTCTTTACTATTAACTTCTTTAAAATGACATTCCAGAATATCTTGCACACGAGTAGTCTATCACTGATTTTAGCATGCTTGCGATACATTCAAACTTTGTTTTGGTGAAAAATTTGGCGCTCCAGGTGTTCAGATCTAAGAGATTTGAGCGTATCTGTTTTGGCTCTTCTTCTTTTTTTTCCCAAATATTCTCTCTCCTGCTATTTTGGGTTACTCTCTAAATTTTTGTTGATATTTTCGTGCATAGGACACGGATTCCGAGGAGGAGTTGAAGGAAGCCTTCAAGGTCTTCGACAAGGATCAGAATGGCTTCATTTCTGCCGCTGAGGTTTAGTTCTTTTCCTTTCTTGGGCAATTTTTATGCGAAGCGAGTGATAAACTTCAGCCAAATTAGCATGTACCAAAAGTTCGGCTTACTAAATTTGAAACTGGGAGTGGTCTGAAAATACCACATGGTAATGAGACAGTCTCTCGCGGGCTTTCTTATATACTACGGAGTAGCTTCTTCCATCCTGTTGCGTATTAGGTTCTTTCGTTTTATGAGAGATCCTATGTTCTTTGTGATGAATTTGTTTCGCTCATCATTTGATACATCCTATGTCCAAATACTTGTTATGTATCAGATTTTTTGTTATATGGTGGATCCGTATGCTCTTTCGTATATAAAGCTTCTTTTGTTATCTGATGGATCCCATTTTGTATGAGATTCTTGTGGTTTTTTTGACATCGTTCTGAATTCACGGGCTCTGTTATGAATGCACAGCTTCGGCACGTGATGACAAACCTGGGAGAGAAGCTGACAGACGAAGAAGTGGATGAGATGATCCGTGAGGCCGATGTAGATGGTGATGGCCAGGTGAACTACGAGGAGTTTGTGAAGATGATGATGGCCAAGTAAATGTAGTCGGTGGTGGAATACTCCTGTAGTTCTTGTCACTTTGTGCTTTGTTTTTTTCCCTTCTTGCTCTTTTTTCCCTTCACAGTATATGCATCATTTTCAAAAAGAGTATATGCAGCACATCTGATCCTGCTGGTGAGACGAGCACGTGCAAACGCAGTTCCATCAAGACAATCAATGAATCTTTTGTTTGTGAATATTCTCACGCTGAGAATCTGAATCGTCTTTCTGGGCTGGAACAGAACTTTCAGAATCTTCTCACAGACAGCAAAGTTGCTGCAGTGTTTTATTTGTTAAGTTACACACTGTTTTTGTGCAGTACTATCATGGTGTGTTCTCCTCTCCTGTCAATGCAGCAGGGCTTTGATTTACGTCTGTTTTTTTTGTTTCTTGTCGACTAAGAGATAATGCTTTCAAGCCTCCTGGATGGTGAGTATTAACCCTGAACTTAAAAGTGGAGGTGGATGTTTTGTGTCTTTTGATGACACAGAATCAAAAAAATTTATTCTTGTATAGGACACAAGTGCAACTATTCATCCTCAAAATTTTGTGCAAAGAGGGGAGATCTTTGACCTCAAATGAGTGGTTTTGGATTTTTTTAAACGAGTGATTCACATGGTATCAAAATGGATGATTTGCATAGTCGGTGGTTTGTCCTTCCAGGGTTAACCTCTAACTACCCAATCAACCATACATAGTTGATCTCATGGGTAGTTAAATTCCTTTGACCGTTTCAATATTTTTGGGGGGCAATTTTGAGGGTTGACTATTGAAAACTTTCAATTTTCATTGAAAAAAGGACATATTTGATTATTGAGAGGTCTTCAAAGACATATATGTTCATTAGTGGAAGAATAAAGCTTGTCACTTTTACTTCATTTCCTAGCTTTTAGCAAGGTTTGCCAATTTCACTTGATTTGAAATCTAAGAAATTGTACTTAATCCAATTGTTTTGAAAATGGTCCCAATGGAAAGTATAAAGTGTTTTCATGATTTTCACAATTGACAATTTAATTATGCAAGTGTTGACTTGAAGCTATTTGCAGTTTCTACTTATAAAAAGAATTGCATTTCAACAATTGTAAGGTGGATTGTGTAATGAGTTGGATAGCTTTTCATATGAAATTAAGTTTTTTGGAAGTGCATTTTAGTGTGTTAACATTGTTTGTAGTATTTCATGTCACCCCAAATCTAAAAGAACTTTTATAATTTCACAACTGCTATGCAATTTTGCACTCAAATTTGGTACACATACTAATAAGCAAGCTCTTTAAACATCTGTACCATTAGATTTTGAAAAAAAAAAAGAATTCTCTTCATTGGGGATAAATGCAAGCCAATGCTCATTTTTCATAGTCAAACACACTTGAAAAGGCTTGGACATTTAGGGGTTAACCTATTAAGAACCGTGGTTGATTTGGCAGGCGGGCAAGACATTCTCTAGTTTCTAATTAAACATGGAAAAAATATCAAATTGTGATGCTTTCTAGAGATTTGACCATGATGATGGAATTGGCATGAATGATTGGGCCTCCACAATAAATTTTGTGGCAATTCAAGGTTCCCTTATTGGAAGATTTTTGTATTTCAGCCCCAATTTCATTAGTTTTTTCAATCCCTAAACCGCATGCTAGCATAGATTGTTGTGATTCTTGTCCCAATCCATTTGATTTACAATTCCCCACACCTGTCCCCTTTTGTCCGCATCCAAATTCATTCTAAGACTTTGGCTATTACTGAAAAAGTGTCAATGTCAACCCAAAAATTGTTGACTGGTCTTTAATGGGACACACCATTAGAACACACCATTCCAGTCCAAATTTCTATTTTGGATGTTTTGAAAAAGCCCCATTTCAAGTTTTTTGCAATGGAAAACAGGAAAATACAAACGAATGAAAAATATTGATTGCTTTAGGAAGTTGATTACATGAAATGAAGGTAACTTGTCTCCAAAATGGGTAAAATCTATGCTTTAATTATATAGTCATCAATTCACTCTAAGTCATCCTCAAATCAATGCAAACTTGTTCATTCTAACAATCACTAGTAGAAAATTCTGTTTTTTTTTGTTGATTTGGTCACGTTGATTAAGTCATTTTTTGACATAAATTTGTTAAAATCAACATATTTTTGTCAAAAAGTGACCAAATCGACGCGACCAAATCAACAAAAAAACAGAATTTTCTACTAGTGAGTAAAAGCTAGCATTGAGATCATTGTGAATTGGATTGAGCATGGCTTGGTAGAAATCTTACAATAGTTATTTTTTTGCTGTTGATTGGCATATTTGCAGCTTTTCACGGGAAGCCCTTCTATAAATTTACAAAAAATCACACTAAATCTAAAAATTATGTTTTCCACTGTAATGTTGTTTCTTATTGCTTGTCCAACAGTGAAGTTTATTTTCACATTTTTTGGATAGCAATATCATACTGTAATAGTCATTTTATCCAAAACGCTAGGTAAGTTCACTGTATCTCATGTCCAATCCAATCTGTAATGACCTCAATACCAATTGCACACTTCTATTGCTAGAATGAACAAATTTGCACTGATTTCAGGCAAATTCACATTGAATTCATGGTAGAATATAATTAACCCTTAAAGGACCATTGTACCTTCTCTTAACAAATTGGATTTTGGGCAAGTACCTATGGTTTCAATTTTTGTCACTATTTTTTGAAACTTTTTTTTTGTAGATAGAACAATTGATTAGCTTCACGGGTATGCATTTATTTTTGCAATTGGTGTTGAGGAACAAAAGTGGTACCCAAATAAGTTCAAAACATGGGAGATTGGGTAACAATTTTTTTTTCCAAAGGTCAAACTTTTTTTTACAATTTTATTATTTTATCATAGATTAAATTTTTTCTACATGGAAAGCTTTGATCAATTTCATTTTAGTAAGTAATGTGCAAATTATGGACAATCTTGGTTTTGGGACAATCTAAGCATTTAAAAAAAAAATAACATGTAAAATTCATTTATGAATTGGCAATTTTTATAATTTTTCAAAAAAAGAAGTTCCGCATGGTTTAGTTTGCATGCTCAAACAGTCTCACCATTTGGATTACTTCATTTTAATTCTGTCTTAGAGATATCATTTAGATTTTCTTTCTATCTTATACCTACTTCTACTTAACAATTTTCTTAAGAATGAAAATTAAGTTTTTTTGAAATGTTTTTTTTAGACTCTCAACTTAATTTCCTACCATAAAGATTTAAACCTCAAAACTCTATAGTACAAAAAACTTAAGTTAAGAAGGTTTAAAGGCAAATAATTTGATCCTGTAATGTGTTGAAAAAACTTCTTTTTTCATTGAAAACACACATATCTTGCAATCTATGCTATCAAATTTTTTGAACTATTTGTTTCACACATTCTCATGTTAGTTAGGTGTAAGATCTTACGATTAGATGTCCATAAACAATAATTTTTTCAAATTCTTTACTCTTTACAATAAAAATGGGAGTTTTGAGTGTTTTTTGGCAAATAAAAAGGCCTTTGACCTCTTAGGGTTAAAGTATAGATTCTAGCCTTTTAGAAACAAGTTATCTTCATTTCATGCAATGGATTAGCCAAAGCAAGCAATTTTTTCTTTCATTTGTATTTTCTATTTTCCAATGTAAACAACCTCGAATGGAGCTTTTATTTAGATCTTTAGAATGGGAGCTTGGACAACAATGGTGTGTTCTACCTTAAATTGAGTTCTAACATGAGTTAGTAGAGGGCCCTAGAAAAGCTTTTTTTTTCCAATGGTGACAAACATATATATGGGCTTTCATGGAAAACCTAAGGCATCACCCTTCTATACAAAATTTAGAGATACAATTATGCATTACAAGCCTCTTTTGACTACCATATCTAATGAATTAAACAATGTAAAATTGCTTTGAAAATTGCTTTGTATTATGGTGTTTAGTATTGTGTGGTGTTATAACCCAAAGTTCATAGTAATATACTTGCTCACATTATGCTAGAAAGAAAGTAGCAAGAATATTGCATTCTTCATCCTAAGTAACTTTCTACAACACTAGTAGAAAGTCTACTATCATTTAAAGTTAGCTTAAAAACCTATAAGTGGTCTAACTTGTCTTATAATAATGTGTTTGATCAATTGTTGTTGATCTCAAGCAATGTCAAGTTGCCAACTACTTGTAAGGTCTTTAAATCTATAACCAATGTATTCAATGTATTCATTGTAGATGCTTAGTTTGAGCAGACCCAAAATAAACTATTTTGTTAAATTGGAATTTATTGCCTCAAATCAAAATTAAAACAACCTTACTAACAAAAAAAAGTTTAGAATGTATATATATTCAAATGTAACTATTTAGTTCGAATCATTTTCAAAAATTGATGTGTACAAGAAAATCCCTATACTAATTACATACAATTTTTTCTATTTCCTACACCTTGTAGTAATACCAAAAAACATATAAATTTTTACCTTTCAATAATATATGATATCCTATCCTTTTCCTCATGTGGTTGCATAATTTATATACCAAGTGTCCTCCCCTCAAGCGTGTAGTGCAAAAAATTTAAACTAAGAGGATGCAAAGTTAGAAAGCCTAGTTGATAGCAAGGTATTGAAATAGTCTCAAACAAGCAACATAAACACAATTATTGTCTTCTATCTCAAACTGCAATGGTTTAGTGTACTCTTAAAAACCTTCCTATCATTTATAACTTTCTTTGGGTACCTTAGAAACCCACTTTTTTTTTTCAATCATCTCTGTTTATAATAACAGAAATTTGTTATTTGAAAATATACAATCTCTCTTCTCTTCAAGTGACAAAACCTTTAGTGGAGTTCATAATTGGGCACATGATTTATCCTATTAAATTATGTTCATGTACTTTACCAAAGTTGCATTATTTTAAACGAGYGCAAGTTGCAATATTATGGGACTAATATTCACAAAAACGAAATTTTGCAGTGACATTAATTTTAAAATCTTTGTTCGTGACACTAATTTTGCACCCTCACTAAAAATCCACCAAAGAAGAGGACGAGGATGAGGTGGCGCGCCAGGAGTGGCCAGCAATGACACCCCCCACGAATGGTGAGTTGTCCTGCCATTGCGGTTGAGGCCAACCCACGTGAATACCCACGTAAATGGCAACCCACTTCAGTGGCAGTAGAAAAGTAGAAATTATGAAAATATCAGCTAAAACACAAACCATGAAGGAGTAGAGATTCTTCATCTTGAGAGTCACCTGTGAACTCTGTACAAATTCACGTCCAACTCTGCAACTAAAACATCGAGGTGCACCATCGATGCACAAAATTACAACCTCCTCGACTACCGCAAATCACATTGAAATCAAGATGCTTGCATTGGAGCCTTACCCCCCTCCATATGCATAATTTCTCCCATGTGCACGGGAAAATCTGTTGATATCCTGATTTCTCACCGCTCTTGTACTCGTCTTAAACAAAGTGTCTTCATGTCCAAGTGACCACTTCATACTTGTATTTGTTTACAACTATTTCGCGTGGATCATCTTCGGTATGGAACTTGAGTCGATCCTTTCCACAAGATGTAGAAGCAAAACAGGACTAGATTCGTAAAAACAACTCGATATCCTCCAGAAATAGCTCTTATGGCTGGATAGCATCAACTTGAGCAGATTCATCACAAGCATCCTTGATGATCTCCCAGTTATACTTTCGACCATAGCGATAGATTTCCAGAAGCTGCGACCACGTTCACAGTCAATGGACAGATTGCTCAGCTGTGCAAAGATGGACCTGTATTGTAGGAAGACTGCATGCGACACTACATACTAGGAAGCCTTGTTCASTGCTCATCAGTGGCCAGATAGAAGGGCAACAGAARGAAAATAAAAAGKTCCCCACAAAACCGAGTGTTACATTTTCCAAGATCTGGTTGTCAGGACCGCATACCTTCTCATGGAATTCACCAGCAGCCACCAATTGCTTGTATTTCTCATACAACCTAAGTGCCTGTGAAAAATTCAATAGTTCAAATTTAGCCACCCGTTTACTACATTTCCTCTTCAAATCTAATTAAGTGCCGTTAATGACAACGAATGCAATTCAGACATCAAACCGAAAAGTCCGAGGTAAATTATCAGGGGAATAACCGGTGGACGCTTGAACACAAGATGAACAAGATCTGTACAATTGACTAACAGCTCTTTTTCTACTTAGCAACAAGAGTAAGATTCTTGGACACTCCACAGGAAAACCAAATCATCCTTGGTCAGCTCCAAGAAATATGAGGAAGGCTTCTGAACATAATTAAATGTTAAAAGGTTCCAAAAGCATTGTTAAAAAAGGTTAGTGAAATGAAAGCATTGGAAAGATAGTGTGAAACAGACCGTGCATGCATCCTCAATGCTGTCATGCGTTTCATTTTGTATATTCGTCTGCAAAACCAACCAGAATGCCTGAATATTAGCAACTACGTAGGTGTCGGTTCCTGAACAAAAGCTGTGATGAATTGCGGAATATAGTCGAACTAATAATGCGTGGTGCAAGTTATGACCAAATCAACGAGAGCACTTACATTTAGTAGGTAAGAAGCCAAGAAACGCAAGGACAACATTCTTTGACGTTTCAGGTGGAAGAGCTCTACTGTATCAATAATCTGAAGAGGTTCAACCCACGCAGACAATCTCAGCACTTCAACAATCACGTACTACAAGCGCCTTAACTTGCTCTAGCATATACGCATTAAAAGACCTGGATATAAGTGAGGCTACACAACCAAAGAGATCTCCAACTTCTCCGTGGTAAACCACGACAATTGAGGGAAGAAGAATGTCAGCTTCTGGGACTCGAGATTAAARAAGAAACCAACAGAAAGAGAGAAAYTCGAAATCTTACACATTGAAGTCATAACACAGTAGCATCACATGTAAGATAGCAATTCAAATATATCACCTGGGCCTGTGGCACAACAATATTGATCATTCGAAAATCTTTCTTCAAACCATGTCCGACAAATCTGCAACCCTTGTCGACCTGTTAAAGAAGAAGTTCCAATCAAATTGTTAACAGCTGTGCAATCATCATCATTTACAATCATCGAAAATTCGTACGAACCAGACGTTAAACATTGCAAATGAGAGTTCATGCTTTTGCATAAATCATTGTCGCGTTTTTGTGACCCACCAGGTAACGTAGTTTAAGATAAGCCTTCTTCAGGGTTGTAACGGGGTGCTTAGATGTTGCTGGATCCTGCCCACAAACCAAACAATTAAACAATGACTGAATCATGTCCAGACGTCCACTATCCCCATAAGTGTATATATGTTCCACCAGTGTAATTATGGCACTGCTATGAATGTCTCACCAGATCACCGGGTGAGACTCCTGAGTAGCGTGTCAARTAATCATACACGGGTTCCACCTGCATAGAGGTCGAGGTTCAATTAGTCATGGCCTGCATTCCCAAACTTACTAGTGAATCCAGCACCATTGAGCCCGCAGTGTATAATTTTCAAACCAGAAAATCCAATTCACCCGGTAACTCGAGGAAGACGATCCACAGATACAATAATCCAACCAGACTTAACTTTAGCCAGTGATAATGTCTTTGAGAAAAGTTTGGGAAGCTGCCTAGATTAGTACCACTATCTCATATACATGCAAGTATTTCCCGTCGTATACGAATTATGACCATTCAGCATCAAGAGGTAATATACCGCACGAATGTAGTCGTCAATGCAGCAAACTCCAGCATTTACACCTTCACCACGAACCTGCACAAATGTGAAGATCATACACACTTTTACGTAGGAAATCCCTTGAACATCAAAAGCAAATAAATAGACAATCTCATTGAGAAATCTCTTACTAATAATTTAGAAAATAGATGAATAGCACATACCACACTGACGCGAGCAAGACCAAGGCGTGCTGGACGTTTCACATACTCTCCACCATCTTCACGGGTTCCCTACCAAAACAAACCTTGTGAATGTTAAATTCAGTATCGAAAAAATGAAGCGCAAAAATAAGAATCAAGGRCACATTTTCCAATCTTAGTAGCCRTACCTTCTCTGCAGGTGAAAGMGCCACAAACTCTGCATCTAATCCCAATAACATTCTCTGAAAACAAAAGTCAGAACGTTTAATTTCAAGATCGACACAGAAATACGCCAGGTGAAAAAGGCGAGACGTGGAAAATGGAATAGAACTTAAGTCAACTGCCCGCTGACTGAAATTATTTTCCATCCTACATAATAGCAGAACACCTAAATCAGACTAGGACAATAATCCTGCTATACGCATGTTCAAGCATCATCAAATATCTGCTCCAAGTTACCTGAAAGAGAGAATGACTGAAATCTCTTAAAATCATCCGACAGACCTGTGTTTCGTATCTTTTTACTATGCTAAGAAAATTTTGATTCGAGGTTTAATGATGAATAATAGAAAGCCCCAAGGGCTAGTCTTACAGGTAAAGGAAACTCTGTGGTCATGTCAAAGGGCAGAAATGTCGTATACGGCTTGGATACTGCAGATGAATCTTGTGGTGTTCTAGTCTCCATAATAAGGCGCTTAAACGTTTCATCGGATATGGGCCTTGCCTGACTCCTCTCCTATCCATGACCGTACAACACCAAAGTAAGGAATAGTTTGATCGACAAGAGTTCCCCTTGATCATGTTGCCAGATAAACGAGATGAACACTGCATTTAACATGCCTGATGAACCGACGATGTCTTGAGAAATACAGTGAATCACTAACTTGTTTCAACGCGAAGCAGACTGAATAACATCGCTAAAGAACGTATGGGCATCTTCTAATTACATATTCCTTAGCTTTAGTCAGCTTTAAACAAACAATTTAGATTCAGAAGAGGCGTGAAAGTGTTGTAGAAAAAACCTCAGACAATGCAGGCACAGGTTGAATGGTGAGTGAGCCAGTTGGTAGAACCTGGGGTTCAGGGATGCTGTCGTCCACAACATGCTCCTCTACACGGGAGTAATATAACAAGCATGGCACCTTTTGTTTGCCATAAAGGGTCACCTGGAAAGAATTGAACGTTAAAAATTCCATCATAGTGCATGTATAAAAATCTCAATTCAAGGTTGACGTTAAACCGAAAACTTGGTTCCAAAAACGAAAACAAAGAGTAGTTCAATTATTATCGCTTTAAAAAGTAACAATAACAGTAGTACAAATAATAAAAATCATTGGTATTCAATCAACATTATCAAAGGTCTTGCATCTTCAAAGTTCAAAATGTACCAAAGGCTAATAGTCCAGAAGGGTTCCACACAAACATTCAATCATATCTAAAGGATAGATTGCATCATCAAATAAATAGACTTGTCTGCCACACTACAACTAAAGATTTTGGTACAATACCACGTCTGATGCAGAAATGGGAGCAATACAAAAGTCGTTGAAGAGAACCCAATCTGATGTTGTTGGAGTKCCTCTCAGAGCTACAGGTGCAGTCTCCAGCTGCAATTTACTGGAGGCTGTTGAGGGGCTAACACCTGAGAAGAAAATGGTTCTACGTTCGTTATAAAGAGATAAGACTTCCGCCAATAATCTTCTCAAGGTTCCCTTAAAATTCCAAGGTCCGTATCTCGAGTGTTATATGGATGCAACCAATAAAAACTGGAATTCCGACAATATCTAGAAATCTCTGGCCTTGTACTCGAGCAGATACATGACAGATCACTATTTTTAAGTAGGATAAATACCTGCTCAAGTAGAAAGCGATTGAAGCTCTGGATCCGCTTGGCCAGTGACTTTTCCTTACTATTTTCCCACTCTTCAGGACCCTCCACCAATCCCAATGCCGCAGCTTCCCTGATCTGACGTAAAGCTCGAAGTAAATTATTTGGCTGCAAAACCAAGATACTCTTTGTTGATCAGCAGTAAGCAGACTGAAGCTTCCCGATAAAATTCAAAGCATTACGTCAGATCACACTACCGCGAGACATTGCAAAGATCATCAAGCCCACGAACAATCTAAGTATACTGATAACCACTGCATTCTATAATCAGCGATAATACATAAGCATGTACAGAAAAAATGTAACGGCTACGACATGAATTTTGAGCCCGTCCAAACACAATCCCCCATCTTCCTACATCTTGATTCTTCCCAACACCACGAAGCGAAATGGTTCCTCTCCAGTGGCCAAACAAGCTAAACAGAACTACAAAACAGACTTCCTAGGATAGATTCACAACCCTCATTCACCTGGCAGGTGCCACCTTGAGCAAGGTCCAGCATATGAAGTACAAATCCAAGTTCACAAGTAAGGCAGAATTCTCGWTCACAGACATGGGAAGTAACTGCTGCTTGCAGTGCCGGAATGAAGTAAAGGACCTGCACCCATTGTATCAAACGCGATGATGCCACCAAATTCTAACCAGAACCCTAGCAACCAGAACGACTCAATGTTTGCTTGGAGAAAACATGCCAACATGTAGAAGAAAAGGAGCAATTGAGAATACGATAGTGTATACTTGCAATAATGTTTGAACCAGACACGGATGTTCAACTTCCAAAGAACATAATTGAGTACTAATAATTACAGAATTGCGCTCACATTCTAAACCACATTTCCTATGCAAACGGTAGCATCATRTAGCAAAAATTCATCACCAATTTTTACACCCTTTCCAAGTAGGCTCATGCAGTTCAATAGGTCACAAATGTCATGAACAGGAAAAAATATATAAGTTTGGTAGGTGAACATAATCATCACGGCATGTCTCACCTGCAAAAGTGCATTGCAGTAGCTGTTGACAATGTCATTTTCCAAGCCAGCAAAGCGAGTCTTATTATAGTAGCTGAAGTCAAATTCCTCATATTTGAGCTTGAACTGTGATTGCTTGATTTCTACACGCCGGTACCCTTTGGGTAACCAGTTCTGCCCAGGTCCTCTAKCTGTCACTTTAGTGGTAAATGTAGTCCCAGTTGGGCGTTGTATCAGAGCACTCTGTCCCTTGATGTCTATCTGCGTTAGCCAGAAACAAAAAGATTTTGAGAGGAAACCACTCCATTTACCTCAGAAACCGAGCAACTAATAACTAGCAGCTGTCACCACTTCGCTGATATGACTTGAGTAACAATTCCTAATTTTTTCCCCGATGTCAGTGCGCAGTGAGTTACAATACCTGAAAGAACTACAGCTATTCCCCTCAACTATACATGAGGGTAKCACTACATGCACTTCATCAAGGGAATCACATGAAAATTTCCACAACCCACATAAGTAGGCTTCCAGAGATGCAAGTGTAGCAGTCCCAAACGGAAATGAAGAGAARAACTAGATCCAAAAGAAGAAGAAATGAGCGCCTAGTCWAAATTAATAGMTGCCATTTTTAGGGTCACAATGTGGGAGCGAACTATCAAAAACCAGTATTGCGTGTTGGGGTGGTACAACCAATTCGCAAATCTATAGATATGAAGTTGCAATGTAGAAACCGAAAATCCGCTTCAAAATCCCTCACAAAAGATACACCGCAACCCTGACCTTCTGCCTATTGCTAAACTATCTGTGCTAAAGCTCTATTTTAAAAGTGATTTGGAACATAGAAAGAAGATATAAAGCTGATATTGACAATGGTTTGCTGATTATAATTAAAAAGTGAAACTCTGACATACCTTCCGCGTTTGGCGCAAATTTCTAATGCCAGCAGCTGCTCTTGTTGCCAAACCATAGGACAATCCCCGCCGCCAAGTTGGATTTTGCACACAGCCCACAAATTCATGGGAGCTCATCTGCTCTAACAACTGTCTACCCACTATCCTTGGAGGAAGACCGACACGAATTGTACTGGACAAGTCCACTGCAGAAAACGGAACATCGCTTGAAGGAGGCAAAAATACATCACTGAAAGACTCCAGCTCACAAATAGGGTTGTCCGCCATTGGCTGTACGATATCTGGAAGCTGCACGACAGTCGCGGTTATGATACAGGGTCTGTTGTGTTGAACTGTGCAGTKAGCGACATAAAACTTTGGGATCTTCTTTAATTTACAATAACCGCGAATGCATCAAGATTTCAAAGAGCATGAGTAAGTCGTGCAACATACGAGACTACCTCTGTCCCTTTTCAAAGTTCAGCAACTCCAGAAAAAACGCAGTGCCACACTGGATGGATGAGCATTTCGGCCCCAAAACAACTGTGATTCATACACATCCAAGTCTTCTTTATCCAGCCTGCACCGTTTATCACCAGTGCCCGGAGATTGGGAACTTAAGATGCATGATATTTTCAAAGTTACATTGGTGATCCTTACAGTAAGAGATTTGCACTCTTAAATATGTTCATGATCACTTCGGTCCAGTTAGGCTTTGCAAATCAGGCAGAGATATTACCGACCTTCCTTCAAATAGTCCCCAAAAGATCATTCAGTTGCCAACCATGGTGATTATTGCCACTGAGCACGAGTGTCATGACAGCAACTTTAAGGCCCTTTAGAACCAACGCTACGTAGGAGTTAAAGTGCTTAAGCTCAAGAGATACCTCCGTTGGAAGAGAATGCAGGTTGACAAGAGCGTGTTCTGAAGCGCCCCAAACATGGACATATCCTCCTGAATCTCCAAAAGCCAGAAGCTCCCCAGAACTTGACACGTCTGCCGCTAACAAAGCGTCTGACTCACAGTCAACCTGAAGCAGCAACTTAATATTAAATATAATAACTAGTCTCTTATCCCAYCGGCGGTAAACTATAGCRMAAGGAATGCAGGACCCGAAGTGACACAAACTTCCGTAACTGTTCATAAACCAATGAACAAGGAAGAGCTACTTTCGCTTAAGAGGTCAACGATCTCTTCTCCAAAAAAAGGTTCGGAATACGCAAGAACCTTCTCGAATTCAACGAAACAAGATGCGAGTTCTAARATTCACATACATTGATCATAAGTAAAAAGTAAAAAGAGAGAAACTCTAACTAGAAGAGAAAAAATAAAAGTAATTCGGCACTATAAGGAACTGGACTTGCATTGAAAGGAAGAATGCCTCACCTGATAAGATTGAAAATCAGCTCCACCTCCTTGAACATCAGTGAGTAGTATTGCACCACTTGTTGASGTGGCCAGAACTACGCTGGAAAACTTTGGTTGAAAGCGCAAAGTAGTAGCACCAGGAGAAAATGGGATATGTGAAAGAGGGCGAACTTGTTGTCGAATGTCAAAGACCTGAGAAAAGTCAAGAAAACGCTGAAACTTATTAAATCTGATGCAAGCCCTTGATAAAACTGGAAGTCAACTGTTCTTGCTAATCTATTCCTTGTCTCTGCCAGGGTCGATTCCCCCATCTCCAGTTCACTAGTCAACTTTCAGCTGATTGTCCTAAGAAGTTGAAAAACCGACCTTGATGACAGATTCACAATAGATACGACCCATCCGCTGCGTGAGCCCACACGATACAAGCAAATCGCCCTTCAGATCCAATGAAGAAACTTTTCCTGGAAAAGACGAACACATCTCCAGCTTGTCGGTTGCGTTCAAATAGACTTMACAGTCTATAATACGAGAGCATCGTGCCCCTTGAAGCAAGGATGCTGATCCACTGCCCACCACAACAAGGAAACTTGAGAATTTGACGCATCTATATTGAAGAGGAGACCTTTCAGGTCCTGTTCATACCCGGATGAGCATCTATTGTATGCTCGGTCTTCATGGTACGAAAATCTTTTAATATGATGTCACCACCCATGCCTCCGCAAGCAACGAGTCTGCCATTGCTGCGCATCACGGCTATATCTTGGCCGACTACGACCTGAAATTCGTCAAGTCAGAAACATGAGGAAACCTCYTAAAGTCGACTCGAGTAATTCATATCACCCACAAACTTAGATTATGCACACCTCACGTACATTTCAATCGTAATGTTCACACCTGTTATTAACTCTTGAAAGGCCTTCTCTACGACCCGTATTTAGCCTGTAACTCTTCAATTGTGGTTTAATATATGAATTGTGATAAATTATTATTTACGTACTATCATGATCATTGATGTACTTTGAACTGAAAAGTATTTGGTCAATGTTGTTTTTGATCAAATACCATCAAATATATATTCTGGCCGCAAAGGGCTTTCAGGCCCTTCAAGGGTTAATCGCACTAGCGGAGTAATAGTGTAAGGAGACGATTGTAGCAATGTTGATAGTGGGTTATTACATAGCTGCTCAAGACCGTGCTCTACATCTTTTACGACCGATGCAGGGAAAACGAGACGCTGGAAACAGAATAATGTACCGACGATGCAACATAAGCAGTCGAAAGATCAACCATGAGAACTATAGAAGAGTCAAAATAAGGAAGTACAACAAAGAGAGATGGAGAATTAACATGGAAGATGTGGGAAGAAGGTAGGTAGGTGCAAAGGTGTGGTAGGGACTAAGGAAGTTGATAAGGTGAGTGAAAAGGAGGGAGATGACATGATCACCAGTAGAGCACAAGGAAACGCAATTGGAAGGCCACATTTCTAACAACTAATGCACAACACCCAACAATCTCTAGTAGTTAAATTCCAAATTTTCCAATTCCTCGTGTAAAGAGTAATGAAAATCCAACCTTATGTTGTCCGTGATGTTGTGTCAACAAATTCTTCAACTCTTTTTGAAGTGATGCAACACTTGGGTGGCTCTAGGTAGTCCTTCAAAGCACAAAATGACTATAAAACAATTGTTGTATGGCTTCGAAATTCCATAACTTCAATCAATCATAATTTCAAATTATTAAGCTTTAAGCAATTATTTGTGACTCTTCAAAATTCCGTTGCTTCACATTGCACACCTCTAACAACCTCCATAGTTACTCAAAAATTTATWAATGGTCCCAATAAACATTGATGTATAAACCAACTCCAACCATAAGCCTATCACTTGAAGTTATGTAATAGCAACAATGATTTTAAATTTATATTTGGTCCATTCAATAAAATGGAAAGTGATCAAATAAAGACTTAAGTTTGTTGTTAACATCACAAATTTGAAAATTAAACTAGTACTAGTAGTAGTTTGGCCCAAGTCATTGCTTCTAAAATAAATATGACATATAGCACTAAAGCTTCATTGCTTTTTATGTTACTAATAATGATCAATTGAAAATTTTAGAATTTTCAAACATGAGAATTTTTTAATGCTATAAATATGCAAATTTAAAATTTGGAAATGATCTWTTTTGTCAATCAACTAATTTTAAATCAAGAAATTATGGTTTATAAATTGGTTGCATAAACATAAATAAATTTGTGTAGCCCTTGTTTAAAAACTCATGTGCTCCCCAACTTCCAAAAATATTGAGGAGTATTACTAGTTTTTGAGTAAAAATTAACATTCTAGTCATATTTGGGCCTTAGATACTCATGTGGACCACTACAAACTGTCATTAGTTATCAAGAGCAACGAACGGAAGTTGGAGAGTTTTTTGAGGAACAAATTTATTGATAAATTTTTTAAAAATTATGAAACATGAACAATTTTAAAAAAGTGAAAAGTGAAATAGAGGAAAAAATTAAATTGTTAATAGCTTTACTTAAGATGGAATTAGAACACACTAATTCCAATGGTGAGATTGTTCTAACAATCAAAGTTAAAGTTGTAGAACTTTTTGTTTTGCGAAAATGTGAAAATTGTGCTCAAAAACAAATACTATACATTATTTTTTCAAAATAGCTTGGGTTGTATGTAAAACAAAATGCTCCATAACTTTCACATCACAAATCCAAATGGAATGAACCAAAGTTTTTCTTATGGAAAAAAGAACAATCTATGAGAAGCAAAGTTTCAATAAATTTATTTCAATTTTAAGTGTTTTTTTTTACTCCCTACCAAGTTGAAATTTGAGCTTAATGTAGTATAACTTTTTCTCGTGGGCACCAATTGAAGTAAAAAGTTATATTTTCTGAAAGCTAATAAGGTTTTCTATCTTACAAAATAGTTTCAAAAATGACGCCAAAGATAGCTCTAATAGGACCGTGCCCAAAATCCATTTTGTCCTCAATATGGACAAAAGGCAAATTGAGATTAAAGAAGAGGAATAGATGATCTTGATCACTAGTCCTTTAAATTCATGCATACTATCCCCTGAAAAGATGTAGACAAATATACCTTGCCTTGAAAATCCTCCAACGTCACATGTTGGAAGAAAAAAATTGCACCCCCTTTCAATGTTGTCAATGTGCAATATCAAGAAAATCAATGATTGTTGATTTCAATTTCAAAAAAAGGTTCCAATGCAATTGAATATTGTCGATTTGCGTTATGTGAAAAAAACAATGGTCGTCAATGTGTGTCGCAATGAGGGACGATCTCAACCATCTAGCGTTAGGGTTAAAGGCTCTCCCTCATTCGGAAGCAAGAACTCAAACATGCTATGATTTAGAATTTTCCATGTGAGTTGCTATGCAACTTGAGTTTGATACAATTTATGGTTTGTTGATATGTTGGAGTGAGGAGGATCTTTGAAGACTCATTTCTGTAGACGCTCGTTTTTTTATGTGGAGTGAGATTGTGGACAAGGATTGAGTTGCATTATGAGAAAATGAGGTGTATGTCTATGATTCTTTTTCAATGGTTTTGATCAAGGTTAGAGCTTCTTGGTGTATTTCTTTTTGAGTTGGAATTTTGAATCTAGAGGCTAATCTTTAGGGAATTCAATTGAAGAATCCCCCTGCATTTTGTTTCTATCATTCATAGACAAGTGCGAACCGTATCTAGATTGATAGAAATTCTTTTCAAACTTGAGTGTGATTGGTGTGGAGCAATGGATTCTGCATCATCTTCTTCTTGGGTTGTGGTAGGTTATGGAATTACAATGCAATGAAGAATTTCAACTTGATTTYCACTATGTTATTAACCTACCATGTTGCAAAAGGAGTTTCAAGCATAACATTCTTAAATAGGGAAACAGTCTTAAGTAGGAAAGCTAGGAGTGAGTATCATTGTAACAAAATAATTTGTGTTAAAGTGGGTACCTCCCAAAGAGTCACTTTTTCACTATTGYGCTTAGTTCCTATTACTAGACTGGTCATATTTTCATATTTTCTTGTTGGCAAGTGAAAAAATGTGAAAAAATGTTCAACGCCTCCTTATTGGAAGGAAGAATCCAATAAGCAAGCAAAAAATTTCATTAAAGAGTTTCAATTGAAATAATTGGTAGAAAATTTCATTTTGAACTTGTCAATTGGAAAGAAAATCCTAAATTATTTGAACAAAAAGTTTGCATACACAAGTATTGAAGGAATGTTTCTGAAGTTATACAATTAGCCACAAGTGTCAAACGGATTTCTAGAGATTAAATTTAGATTGATTTCCCAACTTTTATTGGTCCACCATTTTTTGAAAAAAGTTATTTTACTATGCCTAAACAAGTTATTCTACTTCACACATTATTCCTATGTGTTGACAATGAACGGCCAAGCTCTCATCTTCAATTTATCCCATATCCTTTAAGGATTCATGTTGAATAACGGATTCTACTAGAAAAATGACAACTTCATCCTTCATTGCCACAAATGTCAATGAAATAATCTCTATAATTTGCCATCAAAAGTGGGTATTTTTTAGTTTTTTGATTTTTTTTATATCAATGGATTTGGACTATGGGTTAGAAAATAAAAATAAAATAAAATAATTGTTGATAGATTGTTAAATGACATTGATATGGAAGCCGATTTTAATTGACCATGATGTGGATTAATTTGAAAGTAAGGACTTCGGAGAGATAGAAGCGGCCTTTTTGATAACTAAAGATTGCCTTAATTATGCCAAACCAACTCAAAGCTAGCTCTAAACAAATGTTTCTGTACTACCTGTACCTTTTTGTTTTTGTCAGAGTTGCTACACATATTTATATTGATGTAGCATATGAATAGGGCTGGGGTGAACTGACCCCTTGCTCGGCCCGTCAAGAAAACATTGAATTTTTTTATTTTCCGCACATGGTAAAATTTGCAAATTTTAAATTCATATTTGCAATCAGTGGCTACAAATGAGCTAGGAGGGGTGTACAAGGTAAATTGATCAAGTACAAAATAGTTTTTGTTTTTATTACTAGCACCCTTGGATAATTTGGAGGGGCCAAGCCAGGGGCTAATTCACTCCAACCATGAATAGTGTCATCACAAAAATATTTTACCATAAAATAGAGGGAAAATGGACTCAACACTTGGAAAGACGGTTTAGTATGGGAATTAAAGAAAAATAAATGTTCAAAAAAAAAATAGGTGATGAAACTAAAAAATATCCAAAAAGTTGATATTGACACCTAATACAAAACACCTTGTTTCAAATAAGCAATTTTGAACATCAATTTGGAAAAATATCATATCATGATGTTAGCAAATGATAGCAAAAGCAAATGCAATTGGTGTTGAGAGTTTTTGGACTTTGTGTGAATGTACTACAAATTTCAAAGTTGAGGTCATAGGAACACCTACTATTGACATGTACACTACCCTTAATCTGACATCCTTAAGGTAAAAAATGCTTCAACTTTCATTGTTAGCTTCAAATAACTCTTCAACTTCCACCGGTTCTTTTTGAAAATTAGTGTTGAGTTTGAGCAATGCTTTGTCATATTTGAATCAATGAAAGTGAAAAAAACTCTATATATTCTAGCCGGTAGCAAACGGCTGGTGTTGCAAAAGGGCAAGATCAACACATCTCAATCAAATTTTCTCTAAAATAAARTAGATGTTGATTAMGCTATGAATATTTTGCAAAATTATTACTTTCTCCATAGAGACAACTTTTTTGAATAAATGAACTTCCAAAATTGGAATAGATTTTTTCTACWTATYTTTTTAATTGGCCCTACATCTACRGTATCTCTTTTTGCACATGAACAAAGTTAAAATTTCAGTTGCACCCCTCCTGAATAACAAAAAATAATGAGAGACACATGGATGGAATAAAATCCCACCGACCTTGTTGTACTAGTACCAAAGAAATTCTCATTGTCATCTTCTACTTTTCTAGTTGTTCTCATATTGTTTGGTCCACAACCTAGTTGTAATAAAATCCAACCATGTTGTACCGGCGTTATCAAAAGCAAATTCTATTCTCCCAATTCTTTCTTTTGTAAGTTTGTTGTTGTTCTTCTTTTTATTGCCCTACCAGGTGAACTCAAATGCCTGCTTCAACCAAGGTAACTTAATAGGTAATGAGCCCATTACATACACACAACTAAAATGGGAGCAAGTCTGTTGTGGATAAAATTATAATGGTGGTGTACATTCAAGTTCTGAAATTGTGTTTGCTAGTCAATTGTCACATCCAAATAATAACATTGGCTTCTCGAGCAATTGACCAAGCATACTATTCTTTGCAGAAAAACTAACATTGGGTACACGGACACCATTGGGTGCCTCTTAACAACAAAGGGAGAGGCACCCAATGGCGTCCGTGTATCCAATGCCGTCAAATTCTACAGAGCATAATCATTTCAGACTATAAATGTAGGTAGGCAGTACATAGCTTATTTCTTTGACCTAAAATAATAAGCAGTCTACAGTCCCGTTACATTTACCTTCTAGAATGAATGCATGACCTAAAAAGAGACGGCATTGGGTACATGGACGCCATTGAGTGCCTCCCCTTAGTTGAAAGCTTCATGTAAGCTTAATCTTGGGCTTGGTTGTAGATTATTTTTTCTTTTGCGATGAAATGTCCTCTTCSTTTGCACCCAAAAAAACATTAAAGAGTGCGTTCTGCAATGGAAATCATTGCTTTCAAAAAAAGATAAAAAAAACATTAAAAACATTAGAGCGCTTTGTTTTTGAACATGCCAGAGATCTTGGATCAGAGACAAGGCATCACTTTTGGATTACATGTGCWCAAAGTTGAACAAATGTCATCGATTGGTCCATACAACTTCAGTTGGACACTCCAGTCAATCTAATCTTGTTGTAGAATCTTTTTTTAACCCCTAAAGGTCCATTTGTTCCTTTGGGGGACAAGGTAGATTTCGGGCATGTACCTATTGTCTCAATTTTTGTCCTGATTTTTTGAAACTGTTTTAATTTTTGAAGATAACATTTGTAAAGATTCCAAAGGCAAAAGGTAAATCACCCCAACATTAGGGTTAGGGCTTGGGTTTTAGGGCTCCTCCCACTCAACAACCACCCTAAAAGGGAGAATTTTTTACCGTTTCATTTCACAGGGGCCAAAACAGGAAGGCCAGGGCGAACTGACCCCTTATTGGCCCCTTTTTTCACCCCTAGAGAAAACAGTGGATTTTTTTATCTGCCACATATGATAAAATTGGCAAATTTTGAATTCATATCTGCAATCAGAAGCTACATATTAGTTACGGGGATAGAAAAATATAAAATTCATGCGGCACGAAATAGGGGGCAATTGTTACATTTACCTGCTGAAAGGGGCAATAAGGGGTCAGTTTGCCCTAGCCCAAAAGGCAAAAGCCTGATGAGGGAGGGCTCCTCCTTCAACCAAGTCTTACCCCCCCCCTGTTGTGACAGTGTTTTTTTTCTACAGATTTGGGACCGCCCTGTATACTTTCAAGTCTATCTAGGGTGGATAACATTTGTTTTAAATCATTTTTTTCAGTGCACTATTAAGCTTAGCTACATGCTAGCCTACACGGCTACTACACCTATTTAGAATCTAATGTCTTAACTCGATGACAACATTATTTGCAATGCTATCTTTTGATGACAATTAGGGAGTACGTGAACCATGTTGTGAAAAAGACACACCAAGTACACTAAATAAACAAAAAAATGTAGTTATTTGAGTAGTGGATAACTCCTAAAGAATCATAGCATGTTTTAGGCAAAAATCCTCAAAACTTGCCACTTTGTATTGCATTGGGAMAAAGGAAAAAAAATGATTAAAAAAAGGGAGATAAAATCCTTGTAAATGTGCTAGAATGCACTATCCTTGTATGTATGTATGTGATCTAATTACTAAATGTGAATGAAATTTACTTGAATGTTGGATGAAATTTAAATGAGTTTGGATGAAGTTTTTGACATACTTGGATGAAATTCAATTCAATTTGGATGAATGCTGATATATTGGAAATAAAATTTGGATTAATGCACATGATGATTGGATGACAATCATACTATTTGAGCTGGTACTAGTAGAATATTCTAGTGCATGGTGTTGGAACTATGCACTAAGAGAGGTTTGTGCATTTAGAGAGGCCATAGGGCCACATGTCTTTTCATCTTAAATCATGCGCATGAGTCATTTATTGTCTACAAACTCTCTTTTTGCATATTATGCACTACAAGAAAGTGCCCTAAAAGAGATTCTATCTTGATCAGCTACTCGGGAAAACCATGAAGTTTTTTGTTTTTCACACATGATAGAGTTTGCAAATTTTGAATTCCTATAGGCTCCAAATTGGCGAGGAGGTGTGTACAAGGTAAATGAATGAAGCACAAAATAGGGGGCTTTTTATTTTACTTGGGGTCATAGGCAAGCCGGAGAGGGAGAGAGACCTAACCCTTGTGCACGCCAAAACGTGCCTTGGAAGGGGCTTTCCTTGGCATTAAGAATAAGTTTCCATGCATAATTGGTAGTGTTTTTGTCATAATCTGCTCTTTCAATTTTTTTTGTAAGACATTGTCGATTCTACAATCCAAGTCAGCCACTAAATAGCCCAAATTGCTTACACTTGATCTTAATAGTAGCAAGAGCCTTCAGGGGGTAATTGCAAATTCTCAATTCATGTTTGCAATGAGAGGCCTCAAATTATGTAGGGGAGGTGAAAAATTACATAATCGACATGGCACAAAATGGTGGGCGATTTTTACATTTACCTCATGGTGGGGCAATAAGGGAGTCGGTTTGCCAACTGAGCTATCATTCACATAGGTAATTTTTAGCAGATTAATGCCGAAACATTTTACTTTTCACAATTTGACAATTGGGAAAGTCATTAGGATTTTTTTTTGCTTTGGGGCACTTTTTCCTAATTTTGGATTGATTCTATCTAGCCACATATAGAGGGTCAATGGCTAAATCTTGGTGAGACCTCTATGATTTCAGATCTTGCTTTGGTAATAGCGATTTGCTAAGACTTTATAATTTCAGATTTTAACCTTGCTTTTGAAGTACTTGTCCAATGTCTAATTTTGAATTTTTTCGTACCTTCTCCAAGTTATTTCGGATGCACTTCCTATGAGACAATTTTCAAGTTCTCAACATTTACCATTCAAAAGTTAATTATACAATTAGTTACCATCCGGTACAGTAGTAACGTATAGTAACTTACTACTGCAGCAGGAACACAGGTTGTTCAGGTCAGATTCGGCACCTTGGTGCCGTAATAATAAATTTAATTTTGGAATTTGGAAAGTTTGGCAGCTTGATTTGATTTCCTTGACATTCGGTACTTTCCTCTTCCCACTTTCCCATCACTCCTAATTTTGGGATGATTTTTTTCTTTTTATGCGTAAATGTTGGGGTTATTTTTTCAAAAAAAAATCTCTAGAATAGTTTTTGGATATTCAAAAATAGCAACAATAAAAAAAAAAATTCAGATTTTCAGAAAGACTGGAGTTGTACACAAATTGTCAGACATGATCCCAATTTTCCCTCATTATTTACGAAACTGACCTACACGTAGGGTACTATAGACTCTCAGTGACAGTGAGTGGTCAATAATAACTCACAGTACCTTACCTTACTGTAGGAATATGAGTGAGTGAGCGAGAGTTGCAGTGCTGGCGAGAGGCGGTGCCACCTGGATTAAACAATTAAATAATAATTAAAATTTTAATAAAATATTCCTCCTTTCCTGGAGCAACGCAAAAGCGCAAAGTTGGGAACTTGGCTGGAATTGATTTGGTTTCTGGTGTGGGCCACAGTAATTGGAAAAAAAAACTGGAAGCAGAAATTGTCCATGTATTTTAAAAAAATTAAAAAAAATAAAAGTAGGGGGACCGAGTTTTTTTTTCCTACTCCGTATATGTTATTAACTTATCCATTGTCAATTTTGACGGGTCCGTCACCTCAGAGTGCACTAGCTTTGGGTTTTTATTTATTTATTTATTGTTTATTTATTTAATTTATTATTAGAGGGGAGAACCCACCGCATTAAAAAAACACCGCTTTTTGTGCTTTGGTGGGACCCAAGAACGACAGAAAGGTCCGGACCGACTGACGGAAGAAAAGTTGTCAGTTGGTCTTTAGTGGTCGGTCCCACACCCAATTGAGTGATTCATGGCCGGGACTTTCGTTTTGAGTGCGAGTGGCAAAGGAATTGGATTTGATTTTGGGTTATTATTGTTTGTGGCGTTGGATTCGAAGGGCCGGCAGGGGGGAGGATTTTGGCATGAAGGTAGACCATTTAAGAGCTGATTGCGTTTTCAGGGAAGCTAAAACTCCTTGAAACAATTTTCAGTAAATTTTCATTGGAAGAAAAGAGGATTTGACATCTAACCCAAGTCGTTTCATATTTTTTGGACCTTCAAGGAATTAGTTACAAATTTTTGAAGTTGTTATGCAATGGACACCTCGTGGAATGTACACTCCAGTGTTGGTACGTGAAGAAAGCAAAATGTACCTGTGAATCATGATTGCTTTTAGAGCATCGGTGCTTTAAGAGCAAATTTCCTTAACAAAAGCTTGATGTGAGGGAGTTTGATTGAGAAGCCAACCTTACCCAAAAAAACAAAAAAAATAAGACGGTGCTATTCATACATACATACATATAAAAGTTGGTAGGCTTGTAGCTGGAGTAGAGTTGTTTGTTTTTTAGCGATTGAAGCATGACCGACCACTCTTTGCATCTCACTTATGGGGACACTCTTACACTGTAGCGGGATTGAGGTTTCAGTCTATTGGTGTGCACCTTCCTAGTGTATGTAACGCTAAAAAGAATCTTGATATTGGAAGGGCACATTCCTAGGTCCTTCATTTTCTATGTTTCCTATGTTCTCTCTACATCAATCATTTTCCTCCTTCCTTCTAGGAAATCTAAAGAGCACGATTTGGAGGATTCTTGTTTTTTCAAAATTTTGAGCTAGGAATTGTGCGTTTCTTTGGGTGTTTTGATCACCTGATGAGGAGAATTTGTGGTCTTTCTTCTGTATGTTGTGAGTGTAAGAGCTGAGATTGGAGATGGAAATGCGAGGTTCGAGCTGGGTACAGTGAGTTTTTGAATTGCGGTTGGGAATGCGAGCATCGGGATGCAATGAGATTGGTGTTTGCGCAGGCGTTGGTTGGTTGGTTAGGTTGAATGTGCGTGTAGTGGAGTGGGGTGTGTGGTCTCCAGGTGGATACTTTCTATTGAGAGAATTTAGAAAATCCAGAATCTGCTGAGAATTCGGTGTTTGAAACGGACGCTGTGTTTTTACCGTTTATGGTTTGTGCTTTTCGGGTTGCAGTTTGTGGTTGGAGAGTTCCGAATTTTGAGTCTCATGAGGGCTGTGCGTTCTTTGCAGTTTTGTAGTGGCGTCGAAAACGGTGGCGAGGTTTCCCGGGTGGTTGGATAGCAAGAATGGGTGGCGCGGTGGACTTGCTTCCCGCCGTTGTGACCAGAAATGGCGATCTGGGGTTGAAGCCGATGAACGGCGACGATCGCAAGATGGATTCCTCCGTCGCGCCCTTGCACYTTCGGAAGGGGTCTCAGAGGTTCTCTGCGGCGACGGTGGAATTTGACGACGACGAGGACGAGGATTCTTCCTCGGGCGACGAGAAGGTTTGGAATTACGCGCCCACCCTTTCGATCACCCAAATCGATGACCGCGACGTCGGCACCTCGGACGAGTGGATTCCGCGGCACCCCGACCTCGTGCGTCTCACGGGGCGACACCCTTTCAACTGCGAGCCTCCACTCTCGTCCCTAATGGAGGTACAGTACAGTCCCAATCTCTCCAGTCCCCCCCTTGAAGCTTTTCATTGCAGATCCGCAAAGGTAGCAGCACCTTAAAGCGACAAGTACTTCTAATAAACACCTATTTTTTGGGGCCTTGTAGAACCGAACCTGCACGTGAAACCGTCAAATCTCCTACTAAGAAATGGAGTAAGAAATGGAGTAGATTAGCAAAGTGACTATTTATGAGTGCTTGGATTCATTAATCACTCCACTCTTTGTTGCTTCACGGTGTCAAATGGGTTGTTTCCTACTGAGTCTTTGACCAATTACTGTAGGGACCTTTAGTGTGTTGCTTCTGAAGCGAGTAGTATCAAATTCCTAGTTTTTACCCCATAGCAAACCAAATCCGCATATGAARCCAACTCAACCATCAAGTCTCCTATTGAGAAAGGGAAGCAATTAGCAAAGTRGCTAWTCCTAGRTGCCTCTATTCATGCATCACTCTCTTYACTGCTTCAAGGTTCCAATTGTGTTGTTTACYGAGTCTGACCCATGAGCTAGTGTGTTGCTTTTTCTGAGTTAGTAGCAGAAAATGCAAATTCGACTTGCGCTCCAATTTGCTCTATGTGTGCATACTTAAGACATAGAAGCTCTTAWATTGTGCTGCTAACACAATTCTATGGGATCCCTTCCTTCGCAATGGAAGCTCACACGGAGTGTACCTGCTTGTTGTCCATTTGCAGGCGGGTTTTTTGACCCCCGTAGCGCTTCACTACGTGCGCAACCACGGTGCAGTGCCGCGGGCTTCCTGGGACGACTGGCGAATTGAGGTTTCGGGTCTGGTGAAGCGGCCGATGACGTTCACCATGAACGAAATGCTGCGGTTTCCTGAGCACGAACTGCCGGTGACGCTCGTGTGCGCGGGGAACCGGCGCAAGGAGGAGAATATGGTGAAGCAGTCGATTGGATTCAACTGGGGCGCTGCGGCTGTGAGCACGTCGGTKTGGAAGGGAGTGCATCTGTGTGACGTGCTGCGGCACTGTGGGATTGTGTCGCGGAAGAAGGGAGGCTTGAGCATTGATTTCTCGAGGTGTGCTCTCCATTAGGATGTGCAAAATGTCTTTCAACATTTGAATAGTTGTACCTAGTACAAGTACTGAAAACATCAATGTGCAAATTACATCAATGATCTTCCACTCTGGTTTGTACCTGCACAAAAATTAGAATTAGATTTACATAAAATATTTATGCGGTTGATTAATAATTTGAATAAGAGTTTTTTTCCAAAAGAATTGTCTTCAAAATATAAATGAAGTTACCATATGGCAGCACCACCTATTATTACACCAATACTTTGAAGCGCATCTCCGAGTACATGAAGATAAGCACCTTCTAAATTGAGATTATTATGTTTATAACATTCAGCGGCTGTTGTCTTGCTTATTATTGTAGAATCATGTTCTTTGTCTTTTCCTTTATGAATTTGATGGTCATCATGTTTTTCCAATATGTCCATTGGCTTTGCTAAATTCATGCCCTTCACCAAACATTGGTTCATAAGTGTCATTCAAAAATATTTCAAATTTGTATCAATTTTCAAAATTTGTATGATATCATAGACAATATTGTGCATTGTATGACTACATTCATGAAATGATTTTAACAACATAAATTGATCATTTAAGCTAAACAATTGATTCAAAACTTTAAACTTTAATTAATTTTTATTTTGACTTCTAAAATTAAAACACAAAGAATGTTTTATAAAATTCCATAAAAGGTAAAATGATCATTATTGAACAAAATCAATGTTTTCAAATTTTAAGAAAATAATGATTGAAATATTAACCATCTTTGGACAACCAAACCTATTTAGACAGTCAAGTGCAGTGAAGTATCAAATGAGTAATTTCTTAAAAAAAACTATCATATGCGAGATCTCTAAAATTATTTAATACATTAATTTGAAGTATATAGTATGACATCTCTTTTGAATTGATCTTAACACATCTTAACCCATTGAAGACAAGGAGTAGTCTRGATTTCAAAAATTATTAAGACCTAATTAAATTGCAACATAGAATATTATTTCAATGATGAATTTCAAACAAAATATAGATTAAGTTGTAAAATATAGATTGTGCTCATTCACTGTTCAAAGTCTGAATGCCTATTCATTAACCCGTAAAGGTTTGGTAATGTTCAAAGTCTGAATGCCTATTCATTAACCCGTAAAGGTTTGGTAAGGACTCTACATATGGTTGTATATTTCTCTCTTAGATTACAAATTATGTTAAAAATATGGCAAGGCATATACCATTTGTTTAAAAATTCAACAATTAATATCTTTCATTTGGAGGTCCCTTCAATATCTAAAACTTAATCTATTCAGATATGGCACCATACATGTAGAATTTGTGTCCATTTTGCAACTTTTCAAACATGTAGGAGATGCAATAATGATATAAATTGGACGTGCCATGTACCTTGTATGCCACATATATATATATATATATGAAAACAAAAATCCATGTTGCAACCCATATTGGGCTTTTCAAACCTTCAAGGGTTAAGGTTTTAAAACCAATATATGTAACAATTTTTTTTCTTAAAATTTGTAAGAAAATTCAAAATTTTGTTAACATCTCTATGTTGAAAAATAGCTCTTGAAAAGTGAGAAAAGAATGATCAAAGATCATAATTATGACATTAGTTAAAAACACTTCTGAATAACAAGCYAGTGAAGTATATCTACCTGTGCATACGAGAGCATGCTCAGCATGCTCACCATGTTCATTGAAGCTTATGTGTTGATGTTCACCTTTGCGAGCACCTTCGCCGCGAGTATGTTCATGGTCCGAGTGTTTGTGATTTTCGTCCACATTTTGATCGGAATTATCGACATCATCGTGTTGGTGGTCATGACCATGACCATCGTGGTTGTCAATCCTTCCTCCGAAATGCATCCCATGATTACCGTGACCAAGCAATATCATCATACAAATGTTTACAAAAAGACCGAGCATTGCAACACCCAACATAATTTGACCGTCCACCGGAGCATTTTGAGAATCATATAACCTTCCAAAGGCTTCATAAAGAAGCATTCCGGTAACAAGCCAAATAAACTGAATCGAGACAAGAGCACCYARTATTTCTAGGCGGAAATATCCATAMGATTGAATCGCCGTCGACTCCCAACTTGTCGCCCATATTGAAAAAATGGAAATTGCAAAGCCAGCAATATCGCAAAGTAAATGGGCAGCATCAGTTAATATGGCTAAACTRTTTGCATATATTCCTCCAATTACTTCGACACCCATAAAAAAGGAACAAAATAGCACGGCCCTTTTTAGTTTTTTAGATGCAATCTCTCTTTGTAATGCATCTAATTCAATAGATTTGTTACTTTCTAACCCGCATTTATTGAGTTGTGCACAATTCATTGTTGTGACAAGTTCTAATATACAAGACTTTCAAATGTTCAACAAGTTTGTATCAACATTTTGTTTCAAACAAAATATTTCTATATAATATAATGTATTGAGTTTATAGCATGTCAATCATATTCTAAAAGTTAAAGGTTGAAGAGGTTAGAGTGACCTTGGCCAATGTCTTGCAAATTAATAATTTTAGGTTTAAGAAAAAGAACTTTGATAAATGTGATGAAATCTTATTTGATTTTCTTCATCAAATTCCATCATTATTTCTATCCTTTGGAAGTCMAGAATAAATGTCATTTTATATAAATCTCATATAATATAATAAATCAATCTTGATAAGGTTATATGCTAAATGTGCCATTATTTTCATTTCTTAAAATGATCAAATTTCTATATATAAGACTCAATACAATATTCAATTTAACCTATTGTATGCAATAGTTGTTTGAAAACCTTATGTCACTATCATTTTCAAGAAAATTCATGGAATTTTAATACCTTGGTACAAAGCTAAATCAATAGTTATTTTCCGCAACCTCTGAAACATTATAAAGTGTTATAAATATTATTATATATTAATTGTAAAATGTGTGCTAATATTTTCTTTGGAAATAACTTCATATTTGGGTTTTTTTAAGTGTTTTTGCATGGCATGCATTAATGGATCTCTTGTAAAATTGTAATGAAGTTATTCATTCAATAAATTAAGACATTTTAAGGTCTTTTCAAATATTTCTTTTTGTCATTTTCAGCAACAAAGGAAAAAATAACAACCACCATCTAGTTTATAAGTGGCACCACTAACAAGCAAACCAATGTGTCTAGTAGCTTTGAAATATATAGCCCTAATCCCACTTGGAACAAAAGTTTTAAAATAGTATGGCATTATTGGCATGGACATACTTAGAAACAACTTTGGRAACAATCTTGTCAATGTTTATCAAATCTACAATTGAAGGCGAATTCTTTTTAATTTTTGTTCGCTTTTCATACAATTCAATTTCATCTATAATCAAACTTCTGTAGTTCAAATTTTCCTCCAATACGGTCAAAGACAAGCTGTTATTATCTCAACCCTCATGGAGGCAAGTTGTCCATTGAACCACTTGAAATTTATTACAGCTAATTTCAAAAAGTGTGCAATGTGGGTCTAGGAGCTGGAGTTTGGCAATGTATTTCTTTCGTACTATTATTTTGACACCAGTATCACAATTGGGGACAACCTCTGCAATTAACTCTAAATGACTCCATTATGTTCATTTATTGAGAGGCACTTGATGAGAAACTGGTCTGTTTGAGAAAGGTAAAAATTCATAGCTCAGTAATCTTAGTATTCCTCCGACACATAGTCACATGCTGAACAGAGATTGTCAAATTGTTGCCTTTCTTACCAAAAATTCTTCAAAGAAGTAGAAGCAGAGGATAGGAACACACTGTACATAATAGAACAATAGTTTACAGATGTTAGAATCAGAGTAGGAAAGTTACTGATTGCAACAGGTGCATCTCAAATTACTGCTACAAGAAGCCAAAAGAAATGGATAGAACATTGTCCACCTGAATGATGCCTGATACATAGAATTGGTGTAGCTTCCAGACTGGTAAAATACATCAAACCCACTAAAATCTACCGGACACTCCAAATTGTGAAGACTTCAAGATGCTTTGGGAATTACACTATCTGGGGGAGGTTGAGCAACAGTAACTGACCGAAGTAATTCCAAGGCAAACACAATTCCCAGAAAGTGCGCCAACAATGCATTTCCAGAAGCCTGCACATCCAAACAACCACCATATCAGCTCCACAGAATAAATTTAAAATGAATGTCCACATGAATACAAAATCATATTAGAATACGTAAATTTGGATGTCACTCCTATCATTCACCACAAGTCAGCCTCAAAATAAAAAAACCAATAATATCCTTGTTGTATGCTCTCTTACCTGTACAAGAAAGACATCAAGAGCAAGAACCGGACTGAAGCCTTGGGGTGCTCCTTGCAAATATGGAGTAGTCGAGGAAGTGAGAGCTTTCGCAACCAGGACACCCACAGTTGCCTGTAAACCCAATAACGCCGATCCCAGCCCCAGCARGTTGATCACAATCCCGTTCTTCAAATTCTTGACTACTTCAGCACGAGGAGGTGCCTTTGCAGGATCGTTGATTGCATCGCGTAGTCGCTGCGAGAGCCGAACGTAACCGAACGACCAGAACACGGAGAGAAACGCGGCCGCAATACCCCCTGCAGTGAGGTATGTTGACACTGGAGCCGTTGCTTGGCCACTTATGACGACGGAGAATGCCAGAATCACGGCCGCCACCACGCTGCAAACGAGCTGTCCCCAGAAGCCTAACTGTCCTAACCTCTTGAAGTAGCCAGCCGTCCGCTCCAAACGCTTGGAGACCTACAAATCACTCGCAAAAAATATGTCGCCATATTCTCAAAGTGGACACAATAAAGGGTATTTCACATGAATTACTAGCAATGACTGAAAATGAAGACTCTGTGTCCACCGCTGTCGCAAAGAATTCGCAAGCCCGTAAACTATCACAATCTCCGTGACGCAAAGTTTCTCTTCGCAATCACAACACGAAACTCGGGTGTAGTAGAGGAATGAGATCAGGGTATATTTYATGAGCATACTATTGCAGAAACCAAACCCTAAAAAGATGGATTACACTAATCCTGAGCGAGTACTCTGTCAACAACACAATCCCCCCGAAGAAAGACGAATCCAACAATATACACTCGGGGCCCGCAGTAGTCATAAAGAATGAACACAACCCGTCCACAATCACATCTCCGTGATTCAATGCATTTCTTCGTTCATAAATATCACATGACAAAGACTCGTAGCTGTGTGAGCTTTGGATTCTGTTGGATTATCACGTTTCATAAGACACTATTGCAGCAACCAAACCCTAAAAGAGTAAATTGCTCTAAACCAGGACGATAGTCCCCCAAAGGCGTGCGAATCCAACCTGAGCGAGTTTATTGGCCTCGCCATCGCTCACGAAAGACTCCTTACTGTACGCGCCGCTCGCTTCCACCCTAAACCCGCCATTGGGCGACTTCGGTAGCACGCGCAGTCCACCCCGACCGGACAATCGAGAAAACAAGGAGGCCGAGGAGGAAAGCCCCCTCGCAGCAGCAACGTCAATCAAATTGGCAGGCCGTCGCACCAAGTGCACTACAGGGGAGGATCCAGCGACATAGTGGAGACGTAACGACGAAGACGTCGTCGTCAAACTAGGGCTGCAGCAAAGCCTGCCCTGTACACAAGCTTCCAGCAAACCTAGCTGCATTGTGAGCCGCTAACAACTCAACCTTCCGTCCTCGCAGCGAATGAAGATAATCTGAARTTGTAGTGAARTGCCACTAAGYTCACAGGACGGGCGGGKCCCTTCCAWAGAAAATCCAGAGACAGACGTCCGCCCACGATTGGTGCGCATTGATAGCAAAATTTCGAAAGTACACGTTCCCACCCATGTCCGGATTACCCGTCAGTACCGAAGAGATGGATTGGAATGTTCCATCATTCCATGTCGCCTTTCAGACGCTTTTTGTATGCTAATCAGAGTTCAGAGTTCAGAGGTTTTGTGGCATAAATTCACGCCGTACAAATCTCAAAGCATGAGCTTCGTTGAGGAGCACATTCAATAATACTTTATGAGTAACAAACTTTTGAGTTATCTACAAAAGTTGAAGCAATAACTWAGTTACTTCGTTGAGTAACTTGRTTCGATCTTTGGAGAATCCTGCTRTAAYATCGAAATCCTTCAGACTCTGGACGTTCTTCCAGASCGCAAATCGAGAGTGATATTGAGAACTAAATAGCTATATACGTATGATTTTCGGAGCATCGGAAGGGTATCCGAACCCCATGAGGATCAGCAACTGTGGAGTTTGCTGAGTAAGCTTTTGTGTCGTCGTCGGAGAAGCTCAACGGCATGAACTCACGCCAACTGCATCAGTGCAGATCGCAGGAAAAGTACTGCATTCTGTTTTGAGTTGTCATTCCCAGAACTGCTTGTGAGGGCAGCTGGGGCAGAAATATGTCTAAGAATCAATACAAGGAGTGGAACAGGAAGGAGGTCATTTGATGACATCTCTGTGATTGCTCTGATAGGAAGAGACAACCCATGAAAACTTCATGGCTCTTCCTTCCCTTCTTCCCTAAAATAGCCTGTTGCCAATGTCGCAAATTGTCACACGCATATAACCACGCTACGCCTGGCCCTTGTAGCAATACACGTCCACCCTCACAACCCTTCATCACTAGAGCTTCGTCTGAGATGAAATCACGCTGACAGTTTGTGCAATTAGAGCTGGGTAGCTTATCAGGATTGGCTCTTGCTCAAGCTGATTCAATTTGATACGACTAGACTCCAATTGTTGTACATAGGCCTGAAATTGAAAAGAAAGAAATCAAAGTTTGTCACTCACTTCAAATGAGCGTCAAATTTAGTTAGCAAAAATATTAAGTAGGCTGGAATGGACTGGTTTCCCCCAAAAACACGCTCACCTTTTTCCTGAGCCTACTTTTTCGAGCTGCTTCACGATTTTGAGCTAGACGCCTGAGAGCCTGCAGCTCCAACACAAACTGTTCAGAACTAAACCATGATTCCTCCAAAACCGAGCATTTGCAGTAAGACACCAAACTTACTATCTCATAAAGCGGTAACTAGAAGTTGCACCTTTGAGTCCCCGTTCTTAGTTCCTGCTTCATGATCGTGATCTGACGTGTTAGAGCCTCCAGTCATTAGGTGATGTCCATCATCCAACTTTGCATCACCTTCCATGTCAGTGGAAGTATCCGTCCTAGGACTATTGTCCCCCATTTTGCTCTATTTCCTACACGCTTCCACTTTAAAATCACCACTAGATCTCTACTTCTCCACACCTGACAGAAAAACAAACAACTTCTCACATTCAGTTTCCTCCTCAAATAAACMCAAATTGCACATACTATCMCAAACAACAACACTATTCCAAACTCTCCACACAAGAAAAATTCACCAGCCATTTGCTCTGTTTCCTAAGCTAATCCAACTACGTCCTCCTCAAAATCCAACAATTATGGAGTAGATCTCCACGTCACTAAACAGCACTACCTACACCAAAGGGAAAAAAGAAAAAACAGACAAAACCTCCTCACATTCAACATCTAACACAAACAGGCACAAATTCCACGACCAGATACCTATCCACTCCTGCAGGAATCAAGAAACTCCAAAATTTCCTCCGCACTTGCACACCTTCCCCGTGGCAGAGGCGCACCCTCACCATCACTCCTCGTCACCATTCCAGCTCCATTCGCGCTCCATTCCCGCCCTTTGTCTCTTTCTTAGCAAACCAAAGGAACCGAATCTCTCACACCTCACACAGACGTCACCCCTGCCTTCCGCCCCGTCGGGACCGCAACAAACAAAGGGTGCCAAACCCTCGCCTCCGTGCACGCACGCTCCGTTCCCTTCCTCCGTTCGATATTCTCTCCCAAGAACGAACGAAAAAATGACGACCACTTGAACTAAGTTAACGACTGAGCTTCGACGAGACACTGAAAGCGGAAAGGGAAGTAGAAAAGGAAAAAGAAAAAAAAAGGAAAGGTCACTACTACTGATGGCCGGAGCTTCAGTCGTCCGTCGTCGTCGTCGCTTCAGTAACTTACTGCCCGCCTTCTCTGCGCGRCTTAACTTAGCAAACCAAAGACGAGAGCCCCCATGCGAATGTGAATGTTCGCGTGTTCTCGTCTGATTCTGCTGGAGCTCTGAGTAAGGTAGTGTGATGCTGCTGCTGCTTCAAGCATGACGCCACAAAAGGGTTGCAAGTGATGAGCTAAGCTTTTGGTTCCRTCGGACAGAAGAATGGTGCAACCTTCGCACCTGCCTTGTCGGAGCTGCAAACAAGGAAGATGACGATAGTCACAGGGAAGCATCGCCATCTGACAGTCAAATGCGCTCCGGTTGACTGATTTTCTTCCTTCTGACCGTTGCCCGCTGACCGGAGGGAGGGGATTGGCTAGGGGAGGGAATTTCTGCGGGCAGGTCGAAATCGGGCAGAGGCGGGCAGAGGCGGGCAGCACCGGGGGGTCCAGAAGGGCAGGGTGACGCCTAGGATGAGGTGGGCGAAGGGAGCCCGTGGGGCGAGGTCGCCACGCGGTGGGCGCTCATTGGACGTGCTGACGCATCGCTGAGGGGGCGGCGGAGATGGGGCGGGTACGTACCTGGCTACCTACTCGATCKCACAACGATAAATTTCATCCAGACTTTCATCCTTCCTCAAGTTTACTTACTAGTAAGTCAGTACTACTTACTTACCAGTAATCCATCCGCCCGAAGTTCATCCGTTTTCGTTTCTCATCGAGGACGTTCATCCGCTTTCGTTTGTTGGCTGTGCTTCTCCGTCCTGTACTGCAATAACTATTGCTTTTTCCCCCATTTTTGAGGGTAGTTTATGTTTTTTATAAACCAATGAGAGGAGAGAAAGAGCGTATTAAGTTACTTGCATATTTGCATYGCATGGTGTGTTGGGCACTCATCTTGACATTGAYGTTGACGCGACCATTWCATGTTCTCATCACTTRTGAAGCTTTTTGTCATTATCAGAAGCCCGTCGGGGTTCACCTTGGGTCGCAATTTTGTTGTTTATGGCTGTTGCGAAAATGGACCGTTCTTCAATTCGGGCATCCTCGTAGAGACGGCGCAATGTGAGGTTGAAAATATCTTGWGAAACTGCTGCASGATGGCTGCTGCTTGTGGGTGGGCAGGCGGGCTCTTCTTCAAAAGGCAGGCGCTTCCCGAATGGCAGATGAATTGTGCATGTGCTCAAACAGTCCTTTACCTTTACCTTCCCACACCGATTTATCCTATTGGTGTGGGTGCAAAATTAGTGTTGTGTCCCAAAAACAATTGTGAAAAATAATGTTCTGGAGTATAAAAAAATAACATATTTTAACATGCAGTAATTTGCACATGATTTGCAAATAGTGTTATTTTGGTGAATTAGTGCCACACATGTCATTTGGTATCCAATACATGAATAACAGTCCAAAACTAACTTTGAGGTGAATGAAGATTTTTCTAAGGATGTCAGTATAGTTTTTGTAAGTATGCTACATAGAGTTGGATTTATGGTAGAGGGACCCATAACCAATCAAATTAACAATTATGTAAATGATCTAGGGTACTGCTAGGCAAAGCAAATGTTTTCAGAGGTGCACTGACAGAAATGCCGGAAGGCAATTGCAAAAATGTTGGTAATTTTGTATCTTTAATTGAAATTTCTATGAATTTTGAAAGGCAGAAGTTGGGCTTGATCCATGAGCAACATCTACAATCATCCAATTTTGATCATTCAAGAACTAAGTTACTTTCTAACTCATTGCTTTGTACTTTCTTTCTCATTTATATGTCATGAGTTTATTGGTCCAAACCTTGAAAAAATCAAAAGCAAGCATTCCAAGGGAAAATTGGAAAATTGTTCTAGCCTTGGTCGGAAATATGGCACCCTATTGATTGGTGATGGGGCGCCGGTTAGTAATGGCTCTTTCTATCATACTTATGCAGTGTTTTATTTCGTTGACACTTGATTTTTTGAAGGTATAATTATACCATTGAAAGAGACTTTGACACTATCTTTAAATGCACTAATAGAGTTCAATGAAATCCCCATATGTTGTACAATATGACTTTCTGTTCATACAAACAATAAGTGTTTTGATATGAGATTGTATTTGATACAATAAATTAGTCAATTAAGACAATATTAAAATTTATATAACAAACATACAACTAAAAATACATGCTTAGGAAGGGCGTTTGGTACATTTAAACCTTAAAAGTTTGGAAAACCCAATTCTGGATAGAACATGGTGTTTTCTATATTTTTGGCATAGAGGGTGCATTATTGACGTATGTAGAAGTATCAGAAGTTCATATTGAGACTCATCTAATGATAACTAGCATCTCCTATTTGAATCATTACTGCCCCCTTACATGTCTCAAAAGTTATAAAACCGTCACATATTGTAAGTGAATAATGCCAAATTTTAACCCCTAAAAGCCCAAGGGGTTTGGACAAAACACAAATAGGATTTCTTTTAATAGTTCTAAAGTACTTATTTGAGGGTCAGATTCAAATAGCGTCTGATTTGATTAATTTCTTTCAGAATAGTCACAAGCTGGTCCCTTTCATAATAGTGTGATCAAGCAAATCACTTTCAAAATTCACAAAAATTAAAATTCTTCAAAATTTCCTCAAGGGACAATTGTTTTTGTCTCCACTCAGATATTATCAATGAATGAAATTATTATTTTTTTGGTTCCCAATGGAATCTTCCCTATGATGTTTGGATGCTTAAAAAAACCCGTGCTTAGATGTGAAAATGGACGATAATTTGTACTTCCACCTTTGTTCACTACATAATTAATCTCAAAACTGATGTGGCTTCCACACGACAAAGTGTCCTCATTCAACAAACTGTCCCTGGATTGTATTGTCGGACAACAAACTGGATCTCCACATTGTCATAAGGTGGGTACACCCAAAAATCGCACCTTGTCTAAAACTGCCATCATCACTCTCGGTACATCTCCAAAGTCAATATGTACATCTGTTGAAGAAAATGATTTCAGAACCTCTACCCCCCAAAAAAACTYCAAACTGTCCTAACTTGTGCATACGGTATCCAAATGTAGCGTTTTCTGGTGGGTTGGAACCTCCATTCAGTTGCTAACAAGAAAATCAATGAAAATTTGATCAATCTAATAGTAGTAACTAGGCATGGTAGCAAATGGCAGTTTCAGGGGTACCCACCTTCCAAACTGCATCCCCATTGTCATAAAAGGTAAGGTAATCTAATTCCTGAGGTACTGCAAAAATCAATTCATCAATCTGGTAAGGTCTGATTCTGCAGGTGCAGTACAGTGGGAGGCACCTAAAATCTACGTTTTGGGGAAGTTTGACAATTTTTTAGGGTAGGAGAAGAATATCTTGAATTTGGAAGGAGTTTTTTTTGCTTACTTGATTTATCTCGGGTGAATGAATCTATTCTCATTCATGGATAGGTGGATGTACACTCATATATTTTTGTTGGCAACATTTTGTCAACCTTGTCGAAGTTGGTCAAAGCTTTTTTTTCTTATAGTATAATAGGTATTTAACATGGATAACTATAGTTTAAAATAGCACAAAATAGGATTTTCCATCTTACACACAATCCATGTATACTATAGGGTCATCAAAAAACACTCAAAATTGCCATTTCTATTGGAAAGAGAAAAATTATTTAATTATTGTTTTTGTATTTATAGGACCTTGCATTAGACAAGTATAAGAATGTGTGAAAGAAATTTCTACAAATTTAACCATGTACATTGCAAGATATTTGTATTTAAAGTGAAGAGAATGGATTTTTGGCACCTTAGGCAATTAGATTATTAGACTTTGATCTTTCTTAGCTTAAGCTTTTTGCACTACTAATACCAAAATTTAGAAATTTATGTTGAAGAATTAAACTGGAAGTTTAGGAATTTAAAAAAAAATAACCAACTTGAATTTTATTCTTTGAGAAATTGTAAAAAAGAAGTAGGTACAGGATTGAAAGGGAACCTAATTTTTAATAGCTCTAAGATGAAATTGAAACATACAAATTTCAACTACGAGATTATTCTACAAACTTTACTAAACCTTGTGGATTTTTTTTTTAATCATAAAAATTGATTTAGAAAATAAATCCAATACAATATTTTATCAAGAAGAGGCTATATGATTGCCTACAAAACAAGTTAAGCCCCACAACATTCACATCACTAAACCCAATGGAGTGAATCAAAGCTTTACATGTGTAGATAAAAAATAGAGTCTATAAGAAATAAATTTTTATTTCAATTTTTTGTGGATTTTTTTTGTTGCCCAATGAGATCCAAAGAGAATAGTATAAATTTTCTCTGGGGAACTAATTGAAAAAAATGTGGGAATTTAAGGAAAATGGTTGGTAAAACTCAAAAAACATCTCAAACACTAGCAAATGCTCAAGAATTTTTGTCCATGGGATCCCATAGTCCCACAGCATAAGGCATAATTCTTCTTCAGATACAAGAATTGTCAATCCAATTTAAGTTTACAAATCTCCATCTAGTTGTATACCTTGTGATTCTAGAAGAAAGATGTGGCTGCCACAACCGGCCAAAAAGCGACTATCTTATACATTTGTATCTTATTATTGGTGCTATTAGCAAGGGCTGCAAACATATGGGTTAACTGAAACATGTAAACTTCACTATGGTACATGTTGACATTGTTTTAGACGTACAAACGATGTTTCAGATATCTAGATGTTGTTTCAAACGTTTAGAAGTTGTTTTAGACATTTAGATCATATTGTTTTAGACATTTTACACTGAACACAATTCTTGCTTTACATATCCCACATGGATTTTTTTTTCTTACTAGCATCCCACGTGTATAAGACCATCTCTTTTCATCCATGGTGCACATCCATCCATTTACTTTTTTTTTGCAAAACATGCCATGTGGCAGCCCGTTTCCTAAATTTTTTAAGTATGTTCAACATTTTACCAAAGACTTTAGTAATTTTTATTAATTTACCTATAGCCAAAATGGATTTACTTGTTGACGTGGCAATCTATGTTTTTTGGAACGTCACAATAAAACACAAACTTGTTTTTTTAAACATTGTCAAAAACATGTCTGTCTATGGTGAAATCTACTGGTTTTCCAACTTAGCCACACATGTTTTTTGCAACATCACATCAAATTTACACTTTTGTAGCCGTTGATTGTCTAACGCATGACGTCTCAAAAAACAGAATACGTTTTTTTGGCAACAACACCTAAAATGTGAGTTTCTTATAGTATATGTCATTGTTTTACCTCATTGTTAACATCATTTGTACATTGTTTTAGTCTCAAAGCAATCATAGAATGAAGTGTAGGATTACAAGAGTTATAATAGGATTTAGATTTAGAATGAATTTGAGCTATTCACCATCCAATACAAGTTATCAATGTGAACAAGTCTTCACTATGTGGAATCCRTCATGTCAATTTGTAGTTGCAAAAATCAATTAGTAAACAACTACAGCTATAAAATGGCAAAAGTTGTTTCCTTGTCATTTCTTAGTTGTATCCTAGATGTTTTCTAATTCATTTCTTGATAGTCTTATATCAATTGGCCCGTGTCAATTGTTGAGTACCATTAGAATGGACATGTAAGACTTGTAAGTTGTTAAGTTCTTATATAATGAATTTGTTGATAGAATTCTAAGATTTCTATAGTGTGTAGATTTCTACAATTTGAATATTTCTTCAATATATAGAAGTATAGAAATATTTGAAATCCAAGAAATTTTAAAACCTATGAAATTGTAAAGATTTCCAAACTAGTGAATTATATTAAATACCATTATTCAAATTCTTGATTTGTTGACAAAGAAACTAGATTTGAAATTTTGAAGTCTACAAGTAACTTAGAAGTCACAAATGAGCCACAAACAAGTGACAATTAAGTCACACATGAGTTGCAAACGAGTCGCTAATAAATTGCACAACTTGTTGATTGAGTGACCAACCTCATGTGGTAGCAAATATCACCTAAGAAACCATGTCATAAGAGTTGATTGACCAAGTCCTAAATAATCTGTCGATTGAGAAACAACCCTTTTGTCCTTTGCAACTACAAATCTACATGCTACTTGTTTACAACAACTACGGGTCTCCAAATTCTCACCAGTCGCAAAGTGTCCCATGCAACTAAAATAGCAATTGTTCTCATAGTTACAAAACCCCTCAATTTCTTTTAATTTGTGCTCCAAATTTTCCACCATTTGTTCATCAAGGTTCCAATGGTTGGGATTGTTGGCCAATTTCAACACCTCTCATGACGTACTTCAATAAAAAATTTATTAGCTCTAGAACCAAGGAGGAGGCTTTGTTGCATCAACAAAAGCCACCCTTTAGAAGTTTGAGTAGCTCCTTTGTTCTAAAAGCATGTCAATGCTACACCAAATGAGAGAGCTTCTCATAGTATAGTTGGTGGTTCTTTGAGGTGTCTCACTCATTTGGAAGGAGCAATAAGCCCTTCAAAAMTAGTGAAACTTTTGTTGGCAAATAATCACCTAATCTTATTTAATTATTGAATTGGCTCCCATTACGCTAGCCAAAAAATAGTGGATGAAATCACCAAAATCATCTCTAAAAAATACTTGACTTGCCAATATCTGGATGAAGTTTATTATTTTTAGGTGATATAGTAGAAGGAGGTTCAGCTTTAGATGTGTTTTTCGCAAATTTTCTTGTTGATTTTGGACATTTCAAAGTCGTTTTGTAGACACAATGAGTCAATTTAATTAATTTTTTTTCCACCAATGTGTTTGTATACTAGTTTTGAATCATTTTGTAGTATAAAGTTTTTTCATTTGAGTAGCTCTAGATATCAAATTTCACCTCTAAATGTGTTTTTGGAAAAATTTCAGCATCCATTTTCAACACTAAAACATTATGATCTTGCAATCTATGTAGTCAAATGACTTCAAATTTTATACATGTCATCTACAACATGCACACTACAAGATTGTACGGTTGAGATTTGTATAACTTGAAGACATTTACATCTATAAAGCTTCAAAAGCAATGATGTTTTTGAACACCAAAAATTGAATGTCACTTTGGGGTTAAGGGTCCTTTTTCAAGGATGCAAAAGGAAGACCTGCCTCATGGCCTCATTGGTAGAGAATGTTATGCAATGTTATTGTTGGACCCCAAAATTTTGCACCTGCACTTCTAGTACAACAGTCAATGGTCATTTGTCTTTGCATTTTCAATTGAAATGCTTCTTTTGGTTTCCATACAAGTTTATTAGAAATCAAACAAAGCATAAAGAGCCGACCATACATGCAGTTGACCTTTAAAGGACGGACCTATCACCGCAGGGAAAGGCGGGGTGTAAAATGTAGTGCTTGACTGAGGAGAAAAACACTGTTCACGCACATGTTTAGCTTTGGAAAAATTGCACAAACCAATACCTGATGTTACCCATTCAAAAATTGCGAAAAAGGCAGTGTGGCACAAAGCACTTTCATGTGAAAATCTTTACTATCTCTGTAGAATTAGGCCTACCTAAAAATATGGAAGCAATTAAAGACACTAAATTTGACTTCCCATTATGGTTGACATATGTGTGGTCACTTTCACAAAAAGAATGGATGAAAATTAGTGAGTGTCCACTCACCAGATGAGATTTTGGTCATCCAAAGGACGCAAAACATCTGCCTTGTCTTTGGAGGGTTAAGTCATGGCCACTCCGGGCTAACATCAAAGATTTCTAACTTCAAGGCTGAAATGATCCTAAACTACCAGGACGATGGTGTAAGGTAATGGAGAGGTTGGCGGTTCGACCCCTCACTGTGAAATCCCCTTAAACTTGACTAGAAAATTGCCTCAGGTTGCGTTGCAACTTGTGTGTGTCAAAAAAAATTCCTAATTTATAATCACCTTTAACTTCCTTCTCAATCCTTGAGTTCGCTCCTCACCGACCACCATAGAGCAAAAGTTTCCTCACATAAGTTAGTCAGGAAGTCCAATTCAAAGTGATGTAACTTTGGCACCCAATGTCCACATTCAATCAAACTTGCTTGAAAATTTGTGCTCTCTTTTCTAGTTTGTGTGGTAAAATTTTTAGATCAATCCAAGATGTATAGATGTTTTGGACACCAATCAAAGTTCTTAAGTTCCATATAAGTTCACCAAACAACATTTGGTGGCTGCGACTTTGGGGGCTTGTATCTCCTTTATCCAATGTTTGTTTTCAATTAAAATTTGTTGGATTATGTTCCCCTTGAAGTCTAGTTATTGTCTTTAAAATTTTCATGTCAATTCAAGTTGTTTTGAATGTTTGGGAGCAATTCGAAGTTCAAAATCCCGACATTTTTGGATTGCAGTGAAATTTGGCGGCTTTTTTCTTCTTCATACCATGTTGGTTTCCAATGAAATATAATTTAGAAAAGTTGCACATGCTAGTGTAGTTAGTGTGGCTAAAATTTCATATCAATCCAAGAAGTTGTGAGTGATTGAGAAGCATTGTAGTTATGGGCTTTGAAGAGTTTAAGACATCATTTCCTTTGAAGTGCTATAAGCTTAACCCCTAACGTCCCAAAGGCCATTTTTTTGTCAAAAACCACTAAAAATTGTCATTTTTGTTGCATTCATCCAAGAAAACAAAAAAAGAATTTTTCCTAAAATCTAACCTTAGGATCTTGTATTTCACTTGTCTTAGATCATGTGGTAAACATTTCATGAAGTTTTACCGTATAGATTGGAAGATATTAGCATTCAAAATAGAAAAATAAAACTCTTTTGAACATTGGCTTGCAATTTCAGATGACTTTGACCGTCATTTGTCAAAATGTTTTGTACTACAGACTTTGAATTTAAAATTTTGTATATTGAATAATTGAGTCAAAAGTCTAGAGTTTTTTTTTTAAAACACACTTGATTATCAATCTTTAAAAAATTGTTAAGTAGAAGTAGGTCCAAGATTGAAAGAAAACCTAAATGGTTAATAGCTCTAAAATGGGACTGAAACACAATAATCCCAATGGTGAGATTGTTCTAGAAAGTAAACTTCACCTTGTCCAACAATTTTTTTTGAAAAATTGTGAAAAGTTGCATTCAAAAATGAATCCTATAAGTTTTTTTTCAAGAAGATCCTTAGATTGCCCAAAAAGCAAGATTGTCCATAGCTTTCTCATTACTAGTTCAAATAGAATGAATCAAAGCTTCACATGTAGACAAAATTGTTTCAAAAAAAAAAAAATTTAAATTAAATTTTGAATTTTTTCAAATTTTTTTTTGTTGCCCGCTGAGTTCAATTCTACGGTTTTTGTAGTATAACTTTTGCTCCCGAGCACCAATTGAAATAAAAATTATATTCCCACGAAGCTAATCAATTTTTCTATCTTATGAGAAAGTTTCAAGAAATTTCATCAAAAATCAAGGTCACAGGAACCTACCCGAAATCAAAATTGTCCGCTGAGGGGACAATGGGACGTTAGGGGTTAAATGCCACTAAGGTATGGAAATATCAACCATTCAATCATGTAGTGTGCTTCTTGTAGATGATGTGAATCAAATTTGGAGTCATTTGGCCACATAGATTGCAAGATTATGATGTTTTAGTATTGAAAATGGATGCTCAAATTTTCCTTGCAACACATTTGGAGGTAAAATTCGATTTCTAAATCTACTCAAATGAAGGACCTATAAGCTATGAAGTGATCTAAAACTAGCATACAAATATATTGGTGAAAAAAATATCATGCAATTGACTCATTATAGTTTTTTCAAAATGTTAACTTTAAAAACTAGATAAGTTTTTTTGTTTGGTTTTAATGTTTTCTGTAAGAATTGGTTTTAGTTGGTAATATTGTTGAGGATATTATTTGAATTTACTCTTATAGTTATGATTTGTATTTTGTTTAAGTTTACATTTTGTAATTACATTTTTTTATTTTATTTCTTACAATATTGCAATTTTTTTGTTTTTTAGGTGCGATGTTTCCACAGGATCTATATTGTGATTAGTACATCTTGAATTGATTTGAAACTTTTGCTACACAAACTAGAGGAGAGAGCACAAATTTTCGAGCAAGTTTGATTGAATTTGGACATTGGATGCACAAGTTACAGCACTTTGAATTGGACTTCATCACTATGGGTAAATGCAAGAAAGACCGGTCCTATTTTGAGTCACACTTGCAATGACGAAGTTGTCATGTGCTATAACTTTTGGAGCATGAATCCAATCAACTTGAAATTTTTATTGAAGATGTCTAACTTGATAGTAATCAGATCCCTTATTTTTCAAAAAATTAAAAAAATCATTTTATATTTAAATTTTAATTTAGCTAATTTGTCACACTTTGCGGTTTAGTGGTTTTTAGTACTGGGGAGTATCCAAAATTAATGATCTAGAGACAAAATTTCTATGGTCTATTTCCACACTAGGCATGCATTTATCTACCAAAGGGAATTTAAAAAAACATTATTTTATTTCTTCTACATAGGTGCGAACAGGGCTCCCTTGCGCGCGCACTTCTGAGCAAACAAGATGGTTTTAAGATCATTCTTTTAGTGAAATCTCTTCACCATGAAATCTTCCAAAATTTCCAATTTTTAGTTTTAAAAAAAAATTGTTTTCCTTATTTTTTAAAATTAAACCATCAAAGTACTTATTTTCATGAGATTTTTCACTTTTCTAGTTCTCCTACTTAGAGAATTTTTCTATACTTTTCCTTCCTAGGGTACCTTCTTGTTGAAGGAATATACATTTAACATATTTTTAAAATTTAACTTAATTTTTTTCTAATTATACAGTACTCTCAAAAAAATCAGCAGTATTGTGCAAAACGCTACCATAACCGGTCAGTCTTTCTTGCAATGACCCCTATGTGAAGACACTTTTGGTCCCTTGTGGTCATTGAGGGCATAATCCTAAAAAGGCCGTTGAGGCTTTTAACTCTTAAGTGCTCCGACATCCATATTTTAGATGATGAACAGAGGGCTTGCAAGCAATATTTAGTCCAACTAACTTTTCATTCATCCAATATAATACTTGAATCTTGAAAAAACAACGACCAATTTTAGAAGAGTACAATACATGATATTTTTGTACAAAGATATAAAAAAAATGCAAAAAATCTAATTAGGATGGAGGCATAAAGGGGTTAAGGGTTAACCCCTCACCGCCCAAGGGGACCAAAAGTGCCCTTACATGGCTGGCAATGAAATTCAAAGTGTTGCAACTTTTGCGTTTGATCTCCAAATTCAATCTTGTCATAAACTTTCAAACTTGTCAGAAAAGTTGCACATTCTAGTCTAGTTTCTTTGGTAAAATATTCATATCAATCCAATACATACTAATGCTTTGGGAGTCAATTGAAATTCACAAGTTCAATTTGAGTTCACCAAATTGTAGTTCATGCATTAGATGAGAAACGAGGCCTCTAGAGGACCGTTTCAGGCTTGTTCCTTTTGTTGTTCTCAATGCAATGATGGAACGGCTGGCTGCTGTCAGAAAAATTATATATATATATATATATGTATATATTTGTGAAATGTAAAAAATTGGATAATTTTTGTTTTTGTTTTTTTACAAAAAGAATCTGACATGGCAGTCGCTTCACCACGTCAAGTTGTTGCTATAGTGTTGCAGGAATGCAAGAACGCAGCTGGGAATTGGCAGCCTTCTCGGAGCCTCAAAAAACATGTAGTGGCTGCAACTTCGGGGGCTTGTATCTCCTTCGTCCAATGTTTGTTTTCAATTTAAAAAAATGTTGGATTATGTTACTCTTCAAGTATAGTTATTGTGGTAAAATTTTCATGTCAATCCAAGTTGAGTTGAATGTTTGGGAGCAATTCCAAGTTTAAAATCCAGACATTTTTGGATTGCAATGAATTTCGGCAGCTTATATCTTCTTTATACAATGTCCATTTCTAGTAATGTTTTTTTAGAAAAGTTGCGCATTCTAGTCTAGTTTGTGTGGCTAAAATTTCATATCAATCCAAGAAATTATGAGTGACTAAGAAGCATCTTAGTAGAAGTAGTTTCAGTCATAGATGTTTTTATTGCACCCTTTTTTGCTTTTTTTTTGACATTTCAAAGTCATTTTGCAAACACAATGAGTCAATTCAATGTATTTTTTTTCACCAATGTGTTTGTGTGTTAATTTCAAAGCACTTTTTAGTTCAAAGTTTCTTCATTTGAGTAGGTTTAGAAACCGAATTTCACCTCCAAATGTGTTTTTAGGAAAATTTCAGCCTTTCTTATCAACACTAAAACACTATAATCTTTCAATCTGTGCGGTCAAATGACTCCAAATTTGATCTACATCATATACAACATGTGCACTACAAGATTGTACGGTTGAGATTTTCATATCTTAATGACATGTAAACTTAAAAGGCTTGATAAATAAGGATGCTTGTAGACACGTTTGAGCCTTATGCAGTGAGGGGTTAAGCTTATGATTGAGCCATAACGTAACATATATTGTGCTTTCACCAATGAGACGCACTCCAAGTCTTGAAATACAAGACTCATCTTACCATAAGTTTAATTTACAGTGAATTCAATGAGCACTGTGATTGTCCTTGCTGGACAACACCAGAAAGTGAGCGAACAGAATATTAAGGGAAGTTAGTCGTAGAATGCCTTCCTGAAATCTTGCATCCTGATTTTTTTTCCGTTATTTTAGGCAGCGCACACAACTATGTAATGTACAATGGAGTGGTGAAGCTATTTACATCCACTCACATGGCTCAAACATGGAAAACGTGAATAGAAAACACATATAATTATTCATCCAAAAGTGTGTAAAGTCATTCATAATCGAGCAGTATTGTCCCTAGATTATGTAGCAATTGAGAGATTTCATTTTATTGGAAATGGGAGAATCTATCAGTCAATATTCCCTCCAAAAAAATAATATTGCTTTCAATCGATAAATTACTTCACTGGAAAGGATACTATTCCTAGATCATTGTTGTCCAACTTCTCAAGGCATTTGTAGGATTAAATCATGATATTTCAACCCCTAGAGTCCTATTGTCTTTATGAAGAACATGTTCTTATGAGCTCAATTTTAGGCGAAACTTTTTTAAGACCTTTAAGACTTCAAGATAGAAATACTTATTAGCTTTGTGGAATTATAATTTTTTATTGCAATCAATGCTCAAGAGAAAAAGTTAATACTACAACAAAAGAAATCTACACAAACTTGAAATTCAAATTTTAAAATTTTGTTTTTCATAGATTGCATTTTTGTCAACATGGAAAGCTTTTATTCCTTTCTTTTAGATTTGTGATATGAAAGTTATAGAGCATCTTGTTTTGTGGGCAATTAGAGCATTTTGTTGAAAAACTAACGTGTAGAATTTGCTTTTGAGTTCAATTTCCACATTTCTACACAATAGAAAACCCTAGACAGAGTCAACTTTGGTTGTGAAAACAATCTTGCCATTGGAATTAGTGAGTTCAAATTCCATCTTAGAACTATTGATAGTTTAGTTTTACACTCTATCTTGTACTTACTTCTATTTAACAATTTTTTAAAGAATGATAATCAAATTATTGTTTCTAAACCCTCGACTAAATTCTTCATGATAAAAGAGTTTTAATTCAAAATTTGTAATGCAAAATTTTCAAGCTACGAGATTTAAAGTCTCATAATCTAGTTTGTCACGGTGCCAGAAACCATGCATTTATCTTGCAATCTAAGTGGTCAAAGGTTTTGAAATTTTTTCCAAAGATTTTCATACTAGTCTATTGTAAGATCCCAAAATTAGATATTCAAAAATTATCATTTAAATTTTTTATCTCTTTGCATTGAAAATGGTAGTTTTGAACAATTTTGTCAATAAAAAGACCTTGGAACTATAGGAATTAATGTTATTTTGAAAAAACTTTGCTATTTTGTTGTGAAAAGATAAATTTTCTTAGTATTATTGTCCACAATGGACAAGTGTAATATGGAATTTCAAGTAACTATAAAAAAATATACTCAAAGCAACTCTACTTAATTGTGTCTCCTAACTACATGTTTTGTTTTTTGTTTTTTGTGTGTGGGGGGGGCATAAGATGCTATGAATATGTAGATAGGTGATAGAATTTGGTAAGGAACACCAAAATCAAGACAATTTAATAATAGGAACCACACTTAGATGCTTATGTGATTGCTTATGGTTGAATAATTAGTGTATTTAAAGCTAGATGAATTTAATATCAGCCTCCAACCTTTGTATCCCTTATTTTATACTTCCTATGATTTAATTTCTAAAATTTGAAGACTTCAGTATAGATTCGATTACTTAAGAAAGGTGGGCCGTACTCCATTGAATACGAAATCTATTTACTTTAAAACAATAAATAAATAAAAAAATTAGGATATATCTTGAAGATGAGTTTCAAAAATTCATAAGATGTTCATACAAATTCAAAAATCTTCGAGGTACTTTACTAGTACGTGGTTACTTTGAAAACGATATGAGACCTATTATAGGGTACATTTTAAATGTTGGAGCTAATTATTTAAAAATTATTCAAGTCACTATAGCATCACTTTTTGTATTACAACTATTATACAATACATAGTAATGATTAATAGTACATAATTAATTTGTAAATCTACACAGTCAAGGGGTAGTCTATAAAAGGGAGGAAAGGAACCCAGCATGAGGAGCTTCTATTTACCATCTCTAAATAGACAAATGAATGAACAATATTTCATTTTTGGATTGTTATTTGTTCAAGTGTTCTAACTTAGATCTCGAGTGAGTGGGTTTTCAAAGAGGCCTTGCATAAATGAGGCTTAGCCAATATACCACTACTTACAGGCTTTTCAATTTTTGTGGTTATTTTTCCCATTGTACATGTATGATTCATTTGTATGAATTGTTTGATACATATTGTCTATATTTGTACTATTTGTGTAGTGTGTATTCAATAGTAGTTACGATAGAGTATACATGTTGTTCTAATAAACCCTAAAAGCATGTTAAACCTCTGAATTACAATAGGAACATGCTTAGATGTCTCAATTTTCAATTTTAACTACCACGGGGTGTAGAAAAATGGGCAAAGAACATAAGTAGAAAAAAATATGGGCATATTTATTGTGAAATAATAGCTAAATTACCCCCAAATAAAAAGTTTCAATGCATGAATATATGGGTTACGAAGTATAATGAAGTACCAGAGAAAAACTTATACTTCATTTATTTCTAATCCATGACTTCCACTTGCCAACATGTTAAAGATAGTTTTAAATGTTGATTCCCAATTTAGTATTTAGAATTGCTTAAGTGTATGATAATAGGCACTTCACCTTAACTTTGAAACAAAGCGCTAGTTTCTCTGGAAATCATTTGTTTTGTTACCGTGAGAATCATTTGCTTACAAAAATACCAAAATCACTCAGTGGATTGTGGTCACCTCCTAAGTGGATAGGGATAACAAGCGAGTTTCCAATTAATATCCAATCAATGACCCCCCTCCAATGGGCTTGGTTATCCCCTCCTTTTTGTATTTTCCACAAGCAATTTGGCCACCTATCCATATGGGATACATGCCATTTCCACATGTATTCCTTATACATTTTCATATATATGACATATGTATTTCCCATTCATATTTGTATCCATGTTTGTCTTTTATATTCATGTTTGTATCCGAGAGTGATGACCAAGATTGCCTCTCATGATGGCAATCAAAGGTGATTATTTATTTTTCATATTGGAGATCAATGGCATTGGAGGGTGGGCACACTTTCATAATGTGATCAAACGCTCTAGATTTTTTCTAAGAGGGGGGTAATTGCAACCAAAAGAGGGATGCATCATCACAAGAGATAATAGTCAAACCACTACAAGAAATCCATGTTTTTTGGGATGTTTTCACTATTTTTCTTGACGCATTTTTGTGGACATTAAATAAAACAGCCCATATTTTTATGTCAACAATGATGCTCAATAATACATACTATAGTTAACTACTAATGAGCAAGACCTCCCCTTTTTCACACAAAAATTCCAAGGATGAACATTGGCACTTCCGTTTTTAATCGAAGGATTCACTCCTTGCCATCCATAATCCACATTTCAATCTTGGTCTGCGTCATTACAAGATTATATAATGTCCTACTCAAACTTCCTTGCATGTTGCCTTTGTCAATGCAGGGTAAGTGTACACTAGACCCTTGTATTTTTCATGTTACAATTATGTACTTTTCATGTTACAATTCAATTTCCTGAGAGAATATGGTTTTCTATCTAATGATACTCAAACTTACAAGTTGTTTGTACAAATTTTCTTTTCTTTTCCTATATGCTACATATGTATAGTTTATATGTGCATTATTGGATTTATTGAGAAACTTCTTTGACTTTGCTAAATTTGTACTTTTGTGGATTATTATTAAAAAGTCCCAATTAATTTTGTACTACAATCATGTGAAAAAGTACAAAATTTTTGGCCTTAAGAACTAGCCTCAATTTTGATTTCTTTTCTTTAGAAAAATCAACAAACGATCTTCTATTGGAATCTACTATTGAATTTATGACCACGTCACTCATGTAGCAAAGATTTAGAAAAATAGTACTCTTTTACTTAGCAATGGATAATTTGGTGAAATTGATAAATTTCAAAATTGCCTCCAAGGATTTAGATGCTATTGACTAATTTTAGAATGGCTAAACAATGGAATTTGAATTTTTTTTATTTTTCCAACTTTCATTTCACTTTCTTTAGTAAATTTTTAATTTTAAAGTACTAAAATATTGTCAAAAGTGTATGGGGTCTAGTGTACTTTCACCCTACAAAGCCTCCTCCCTAGACATAACAAACTCTCTCAGCTTGAATTTTTGAGCATTTTGCCTCTAAGTTAACCCCTCATTGCATGAAGTCCAAACATGTGTAAAAGCATCCTTGCTTTTCAAGTGCATGTTGTAGATGGTGTGAAACAAATTTGGGGTCATTTGACCATATATATTGAAAGATTATAATGTTTTAGTGTTGAAAAAAGATGCTGAAATTTTCTTAAGAACACATTTGGAGGTGAAATTTGGTTTCTAAACCTACTCAAATGAAAAAACTTTCAACTACCAAGTGATTCATAACCAAAGGACTAACACTTTGGTGAAAAAAATATCACTCAACTCTCTGTGTCTGCAAAATTGTTTTCAAATGTCAAAAAACAGTGAAAAAAATAGCAAAAAATCACATCTATGGTTGAACCTCCCTCTACTAAAATGCTTCTCAATCACTCATCACCCCTTGGATTGATATAAAGTTTTAACCACACAAACTAGACTAGTATGTAAAACTTTTCAACAAAAATGATTGAAAACCAACCATGCATGAAGAAGTTAGAAGCCGTAGAAGTTCATTGTAAGGCAAAAATGTCTAGATTTTGAATTTTGAATTGCTCCCAAACATTCAAAACAACTTGGGTTGACATGAAAATTTTACCACAATAACTAAACCTTAAGAGGAGCAAAACCCAACAAGTTTTTGTTGAAAAAAAACATTTGATGAAAAAATTACAAGCCCCCGAAGTTGCAACCATCAAGATGCAATGTGGTGAACTCAAATTGAACTTGTGAACTTCAAATGGCTTTCAAAAACTCAGTACATCTTGGATTGATTTGAAAATTTTACCACTAAAACTAGACTAATATGTGCAACTTTTTCAACAAGTTGTATTGGATTAGGACATTGGATGTAAAAGTTACAACACTTTGAATTTGACTGCCACACTTTATGAGGACACTTTTGGTCCCCTCCTGCAATGAGGGGTTAACCCCTAAAGGATGTTATTGTTTTCTATATGTTCTCCCTTTTTGTATACAAAAGTAAAAATTGAGTAGCACATGAATCCCATTCAAGCTCTAAATTTCAGACCTAGTTACAATCATACTACTGGTCACTTGAGAATTTTTGGGAATTTTTGAGTGTTCAGAGAGGATCAAGTGCACTCAATATATTAACAACATATGCCAACTCTTTTGGTGGGCAACATCCTTTAGGGAATAACCCCTAAAAGATGTTGCCCACCAAAAGAGTTGGCGTATGTTATTTAAATATGGAATGTATTTGATCCTCTCTGAACACTCAAAAATTCCCAAAAAATTCTCAAGTGACCACGTAGTATGGCTATGACTAAGGTGGGTACACCCAAAAGTGTAGCTGACTTAAAGCGCCATCTATAGTCAGTCCACATTTCCAAAATCAGTCATGTACATAGACTGTAGATGGCGCTTTCATAAACAAACTTTGACCCTTAATAACTTTTGCATATTGTAACCAAATGCTGCGTTTTCTGGTGCATTGGACTGTGCTTTCATTTGCCAACAAGACAAAATGAAATTCTAATCAGCCTAATAATAGTAATTAGACATAGTACCAATTTGTGGCGCTTTTGGGTGTACCCACCTTAGGTCTGAAATTTACAGCTTGAATGGGATTCATGTGCTACTCAATTTTTACTTTCATAKACAAAAAGTGAGAATGTATAAAAAACGATAACATCCTTTAGGGGTTAAGACCACTGTTTTTTTTGTCATTTTACCAAAAGGAGACATTGGTCTTATTTTTGAGACAGAGGGAGTACTGCTTAGGACCGAGGACTAAGAGGAGTAAACGGCAGACATCATCATCTTGTAGCTGCACAGTCGGGCATTCTGTACATGTACTCACAATTGAAAGCCAGCCACGCTGGAGTGGAGTGCAGAAGAATTCTTCCAATGATTTAATTAGGATTTGGAAGGGGGTTGTAAGTTATTACAACCACCCAAAGTCAATAACCATATCAATACAAACATCATTTAGTACTCTTTTAATTAGTACATGGAACCTTGTTATCCTTACAGACGCTTAGTCGCTTACAACGACAATGACACATAATTAAAAAGCATCCCAATTAAATTTCTGTTCAGGTTTTATTCCACGATCAAAAGCACAAAATTACCTTTATTTATGTCAAACAAAAAAGTAAGAAAAAAAAAGCACAGAATTATAGAAATTGGGACACAATAGCATACTCCTTGAGTCCCACGGAAAGCTTCCTGATCAGACTGATTTACAATCTTTGCAGGAAGAATTTGGAGAGCTTTTAGTGGGAGTGAGGGGTAGTTAGGATTTAGGGTTTATAGTTGATTTTGTACTTCTTTCTTTGGAGTGATAAATTACCTGCGTGCTTGAGGTTCGTGAAACCTTGAATTCACTATCCCCTATCCCCTGAAAAGATGCGTCCTCCCTCCACGATTTTCTCAAGCCATTGATTAAAGTGGAGTTAAATAAGATCCCTCTCCGTTGTCGTCGATCGAATCTGGATGAAAGCAATCCATGACCGTTGATCTTTTAGTGAGATGGCTGGATTTCAATTTGGTTAGGGTTTCTTGTAGTTTCTCTGCCGCGCCTCCCACATTTCCTCGTCTTCGCTCCTCCCGYTGTTTCTCTTCAAGGTTGTAGCTTGGTGCCCCTCTTGCGGTTGGTCTCCGCCGCACTTGTCGATGTCACTGCCTGTTGAGGTCACTACTTTGCTGCCGAGGTCCATCGCTACTTTGTTGCCTCTTGTGGTTGCTGATCCGTCGCCTACCAAGTATGTTCTTTTCTTTCTTTTGATACTCATTTCTCACTTGGTGGTGGTGGTGTCTTTTAAACATGGTGGTGTCTTTTAAATGTCCTAGTGGTGGTTTTGGTGATTCATGTGAAAGAGGAGTATTGTTCTTGATTCAAGAGGAATGTTGGTTTTAGGGCGGAGAGGAGTGCTCGTTTGGATAGAGTTGTGATGCGGTTGCCACTCTTGATTGAAGAAGAGTGCTAGTGAGGACGATGAGGATTGTTGGTTAGGGAAGAGTTCTGCTGGTATTGATTCTTGAAGTCCATGTCGTGTAGGTCTTGCTCGCACTTCCGTCGCCCTGCTCAGCCATCTTACAATCATTGAGCCATATTGTGCTATGAGGTGAGGGTTTTTGTATTGTTGCAGGTGCTTGTGGCAACTCTGGCAGCTCTTAATTAGAGACATGTTAGGTAGGAAGTTGAAGGCATGCTTTATGGCAACTCTTAGTGTTTCATTGGTTGGGTTTAGGGTAGCCCTTTCTGTTTCGTTGGTAGGCTATAGGGTAGCACTTTGTATTGTGTTGGCACCATAGCATCGATGCTTTGGTATCTATGTAAGCCTGTATTCATTAATGCGACATGATTCCTTCAAATTTGCATTTATTTGATTTTGTTTGTTTCATTATGTGTGCACATTCTCAGTCATGGGACAACCCATGTCGCAGAGATTAAAATCAGCAGCTCGTACAAGGACCCAATTGCTGATGGAGGGCACATGAGTCACTACAGGATCACAAGGTCCTAGAGGTCCTACTCCTCTTGTGCAAAACAATGCCAAAAAGCAAATGGCAGTGAAACTCCAAGTCCTTAAAAAAACTCCAAGAAAAAAGCCTCTTGTGCTGCCTAAGCAATTGGATTTGAATGTTACCATTTCTGTTGGCAGCCATTGGAATACTTGAAAAAAGTGGAAGTGTCTCTAGAAGCTGAATGCATCAGCGGCTTGTGCTCCATTGAAAGGGGTGGAGCACTCTCAAGACTCCACCTCCAAATGGTATCACTAGTAGAAAAGCATGTCCTAAATGACTATCCTCAATGACTAAAAAGTGTCCACAATGACTCATTTGTAGTCATTGTGGACAATTTTCACTCATTTAGGATAGTCATTTATAGCTTGTTTTCTACTAGTGTATGTCGTATTATGGCAGCCTAAGCGGCTATTTTCAGCAAACAAATTAAGACTTATCTTGGATGGGATAAAACGGCCACTGCGCAGTGGGGCACCACATTCTGAGTAAGACGCTTCGCAATACAGGCCTACACACGTTTATCAGCATGTTGGGCTACTGCATCAAAGATTGAGGCAAAGATCACTTTGATTGTGTTCACCAAAACATGACCTCACAGCAGATGAAAGAAGGAGTTGAGGAGTATGTAAAACATGGTACTCCGTTTGCCAAAACCCGGGTCATCTTGACCCAAAATAATCTCATTGAGAGGGCAACAACTTTTTGTAGATACAAATTGAAAAAGCATTTGGAAGGTACACTTCTTGGCACGCTTTTACCCATGCTTCATTCTGGTCAATATATCCCATCGGCTTCATGGGTTCTACCTGTTTGCCAAGGCGGCATGGAGTATACGAGGGCCTCAGCTTTGTGGAAGTGTATGATGCAGCCTAATACTATAAACATGGATGATGTCACTCAGATTTTTTTTTACCATACGAATCCCGGATCATGCTTGGCGGATTTGGAATGACAGAGGCTAGCGGCGGCCTTAGATGATGCTCGAGAAGGGGCACCTAGTGATTATGTGGTTCCAGATATTGTTTTATCTACTTGTGTTGCTTTCTTCCATTACTTTGTTTTATCAGCGCGATTTAATTGACACTTCCTTTTTCTTATTCAATCGTTACATTCCTGGCAGGTATTGTTCTCGGTGACTCCGAACATGATGTACGCAAGGTTATAGTGGTCGATGACAATCAAGATGTTGTGGAAACTCTAGGACATGCAAATACGGGTGATGCCATGTTCATTCCCATGGTTTATGGTGACCATGACAATCTTAATAGTTTTATACTCTAGTTACAAGGATTTGAACACTTCTTGTGTCACCCCTGGCATGTCTAAACATTTTGTTTCATGTTCTCTGAACTTTTGGGATGATAAAACTTTGTTGGTTTTTGATATTGAAATGGTCCATTTCGATACATACATTTGATTTTTTTGGCCACACACAGAAGCTCTTTTTCATTCCATGTACTTGTATTCATTTTTGTATTTTTTGTAGTATTCGTATTTGTATGGGATTGGTATACTATGATTATTGGTACAATCCCAAGGGGGGAGAATTAAATGAAAAGCCAATGTTCCTTGTATGCCAATGTTCCTTGTATGTCACTATCTCCTCAAAAGAGATGTATATAATTCACTATCTCCTCAAAAGAGATGTATATAATTCACTATATAATGACTCTATACACTTAACCCTTAAACGAGGGGCTGGTGATCGTGGTAATCATCAATTTTGATACCGTGRGAATCATTGGTTTAATCCCTAAAGGATATTATCATTTTTTATAAGCTCTCCTTTTTGTATACGAAAGGAAAAATTGAGTAGCACATGAATCCCATTCAAGTTGTAAATATCATACCTAGTCACAGTCATACTATTAGTCGCTAGAGAATTTTTTGGGAATTTTTGAGTGTTCAGAGAGGATCAAATATATTCAATATACGAACAACATACACCAACTCGTTTTGTGGGCAACATCCTCTAGGGGTTAGAGAAATCCAAAAGCACATATTGGAAGTCAAACTTCTATAGAAGATCTTCCTTTTCCACCCCTAATTCTGAGGATGAATAGATGCACTTCTATCCTACTTAGGAAGATGCTCTCTCATTCATCAATTAGAAAATCATTCATCGGATGTCGTTTATGGGTTAAGCTTGAATCACAAACAAAAGTAACTACATATTTGATGAATTTTCCATTGAGATTGATTGATTCTCGTGTTTTTATTGGAGAATTGAATCCTCAACATTTCAAAAGGCCATTATTTAGTAGTAATTTGATTGAGATTTTTTGCGTTCATATGGAAATTGGTTGAAATCAGAAATTAGTGCTCAAGACGTCATTTCAAGACATTTAGTTAGAGAGTCATTCAATAAGTTATTGAAAGACATTGTTGATGAATTTTTTAAATTTGATTGTAGAGATATGTAGAAAACCTCTATACACACATATTTCTTTCAACAAGCATCTCCAAAAAAAACTTCATAGTTCTTTGGCATGATTTTGCCCAAGGTTTTGAAAATAAATATCTCTTTTGATGTATTTAGATTTTTGCATTTTTCCTTCTTGCTAAAACTAATCTCCTGCCTTTGAGCATGATGGTACAATTCTTTTTCAAATATTTCATTCTAGTAAAAAGATATTACTTTAAAAACTTAAAAAAAATCATGTATCTTTGTGGTAGCCTATTGTATAAGTGCTCTAAAACATAAGGTGATCATCGTAAAAGCCATATGGTTGTAAGAGTTTGTTGGGGCTAATTTTACTAAAATATGAGGTTCATGAAGTGATGAAGCATCCATTTAAGAGCTAGAAACTAATTTGGAGAGGTTAAACTTCTTGAAATATGTTTTGATAAATTTACTTGAAAGACAAATGGAATTGAAATCTAACCCAAGTTGTTTTATATTTTTTGGGTCTTTGTGGAATTAGTTACTAGTACCTCCATTCCAAAATGATCATCATGTTGGATAGCCAATGTTATGGATAACCAAGGTCATCATTTTAAGGGCATTTAGTATGAGTCAAAGACCATATGCGGACCTTTGTTTCACTTCCCAAAACTTCATCTCCTTCAATTGGGCAATGTTCAAAGAGATGCAAAAAATAAGAAAGAACAATGTCGATTGGCCCCTCCAATCATTTCATTTGTCTTTTTTGATCCATGATTTCATGGATGGAAGGGAAAATATAGCTCAGAGTTATTTTGTTGATCCTAAATAGCAATAGAAAGCCAAATTTGACAAATTCTCAACGTCACAAGTGCAACATGATCATTTTGGGATAAAATATTAAGACCAACATGAAGATCATTATGGAATAGAGAGAGTATTAATTTTTTAAATTGAAATGTGGTGGTCACTAAAAGCGTCCACCTCCTGAAATGTACACTATTTGTATATTGCTAGTACAATAAGAAAGAAAAGCACACAAATAGTGTACATATCAAGAAGCTAATGCTTTTAGAGCCCAAGCACTTTGTGGACCTCCTACCTTAAAAAAGCTCAAAATGCTCAGAAGCTCCCAATCCAAACTTTTGGGTCAGCTTAACAATAGAGAGTCCAAAGACTCATGGAAAGAAAAAAAAAAGTAATGGTGCAGTTGAATTTGTTAAATTGACTTGTTTCAAAGTGCAAAAAATGTGATATTCAAAGACCTAGAGCTATGAAAATTAGGACTTTTCAGTACCTAGAACTTTAGAATCTAAAACAAATAAAGATATGCGTCTAGATATGAGGTTTTAATCATGCATTCATTTTTGGAAGATGACAATTTCAATACAATCCACCACTTCATAAATACAAATTTTCAAAATTGCACGGACAACATATTTAAGACTTGGGACCTACAATTAATTGTACTACCAAGAATACCTTGGTTGCAATGAACCGCATTTCCTGGTGATTTGAGGAGCGCTTAAATGGCTCCATGCTACAAAATTACCATCTCTTGCATTAACTAGCTACGACTACAGTGGGTACCCCCAAAATCACGTAGTKCCCACCATGCGACCAAGAGTCTCCTCGTGGGACTTTGAGGAGTTTGGATAGGTATCTACAATCTCAAGTTTTGATGAAATTCTTTAAAACTTTCTCATTAGATAGGAAAATTTATTATCTTCATGGGAATATCATTTTTATTTCAATCGGTGACTGGGAGCCAAAGTTATGCCATCTTAAGCATAATTTTCATGTCGTTGGGCACCAAAAAAAATCCACAAAAGCTTGAAATTAAATTTTTAAACTTTTTTCCCTCATAAATCTTATTCTGGTCTATATGTGAAGTTTTGACTAATTCCATTTGGATCAATTACGTGAAAGTTATGAACCATCTTGTTTTTTGAGCAATTTGAGCATTTTCTTGAAAAAATAACTTGTAAAATTCATTTCTAAATGCAATTCCATAAATTTTCAAAAAACATTGTTTGACAAGGTCAAGTTTTCTTTCTAGAACAATCTCATTGTTGGGATTATTGAATTTCACTGCCCTCTAAGAGCTGTAACAATTTAGTTTGTTTTTCAATCATGAACCTACTTCTACTTGACAATTTTTTAAAGAATGAAAACCAAGTTTTTATTCTACAAATTTTCTTTTAGACTTTCAACTCAATTCTTCAACACAAAGAATTTTAAATTCAATGTCCATAGTGCAAAAAAATTCCACAAATGGCGGTGAAAGGCATAAGAAATTGCTAGTACTCAAGAAAACTTGATTTTTCAACTTGGAATGCCAATATCTTTCAATCCATACGGTCAAACTTCATAAAATGTCTATCTCATGATCTTAGATAAGTAAAGTACAAGATCCTACCTTTAGAATCTCAAAAAATGTTTTCTTTTGTTTTCTTGGATGAACGCAACAGAAATGGCACTTTTGATTGTTTTTTGTCAAAAATGACCTTGGTCCTGTTGGGGCTAAAGGGCACCCTAAAGTCAATCCCAAATGGTGTAAATATCAATTGAAAATTGTCAGTGAGTGAGATATGGCGGCCCTTTAATGAAGCATTGGGAGTTTCAGTTTTGGTGACAAGCTTTTCAATTCACATTACATGATGATTTATGTCTTTGACAAGCTTTTATTTATTTATTTGTTTAAATACATGGACAATTTCCATTGATATGTGATAAGATTTTCTATTTCTTGTTGATTTACAAGCGTGCATATTTTTTTCAATGTTAAGAGTACAATTGCAACTCCCTTTTTTTTCCTTCAACCACCTTGGGAGGGGGACTTTCTGCATGTAACCACTCATTTTCAATGCTCCCTATGAGCAATTTCAAGCACTCTAATTCCAAAACTTTGTACTTCTTCTATGGTAAGAATTCATTGTGCATTTCCTTTTTCCCTACACATCTCTTTATTTTTCTATATTCACTACTCAATACTTGGCCTTCAAACTCACCCAGAGCTCAATTTGTGGAAGTTTTGGGTGTACTCACCTATAGAATATTAGAATATAGTGAATCCACTTCATCGGAACGGACACTTTACACCTAGAGGTTGGGCCAATTCCTCTCCAAGTGAATTGTACAAAATTTCAACCCCTTTTGGATTAAAGGCCGGCCTTGACTACGCATTAGAATAAGATTAAAACATGTGCCAATTTTCCCATATGTAAAGGCCATGAGGCCAAAAAGATGGGCTAATTCAATAAACTGAGGAAAACTAGAGAGAAGAATTGAAATTTTAAGGCTGCTTTATACCTAGAGGTCAAGCCCATTCCCCTTGAGGCCAATTGCACAAAATCCAACAAATCACATTTGTTGAAAAAAATAGTATTTCATGAAATAAATTTTTTTAAATTGGAAACTAACATTGGCCCCACTAAGCCAAGAATTGGTCTTCCATTTTTGGCGCTCCCAATTCAACAACCTCGGGCCATGTCAAATCATGTCTTTATAGAATAAAATATTATGACCAACAAAATGGCCTAGCCTCTTGGTGTAAAGGGGTTGAGGCTGATTTCAACCTTTTATCCAGTTAGAAGTGAGGGTTCTTGGCCTCCAACACAGGAAATTGGCCTTGCCTCTAAGTGTAAAGCAGCCATCAGTATCTGAATCGAAGGTGGTGATCAAACTTCCTGTCGGTTTCAAAGTGTATCAATCCATTGGRTGGCTCTGGATTGCATCAACTTGCAATGCCAGAACCGATTCTTTGAAAGTCTCAAGAGTCCAGGATGAGAGCATAAAAGCTTACAGCATGCAACTTATCTAAAACTGACATCTGAGATTGCTCTGTCTAGGCAGAGCCATGTGAAGATGGAMATGCAATACCAGAAATGTAATCCAACCCCCTCCAAGATGCTATCATGTACCTCATGAGAAAATCCTTCGCTGTGAATTGTGCAGGAGCAACGCTGGCCCAAGAGCAGCGTAAATGAAACGTAGGTCAGGGATAATTCAACTATCTAGGAACTACAAAAGCGATTTGAAATGAACAATTCTCAGAAAAGGAACGGCTGGCAAATTAATCTTGCAGTCAATTGATATCTGCACAAATTTACAACTTTTCAGATTGACGTATTCAATCTCAAACAATAATTTGTTGTAAGGACCTGCCAAACAAGCAAGAATTTAGGCTGAGGGCATCAATTTCTCATACACTAATTGGGCAGCTGCCAAGTCCCCCACCGTGCAACCCACACTTTTGAACAAACTAATTTCGTTATCACAGATCCTCAGTCCCTGCACCAAGTCGGGACCAAATCCCTGCACCAGCTCGGCAAGGGTTCCAGCTACATGTTCCAGCGGAACCACATTCTGCTCCAGAGGTTGCACAAGATCCCCAGAACTTTCAACAGCGTGAAACGTATCAACCACGATCCTGCATCTTCGAATGCACTCATCGTCACATTCTCTCATGGAAGGTGTGAAGGATCCCACCAGGTCCAAGTGAGAACCTGCRGTCAACCATTCTCCACACACCAGAGGGTCACAGGAGAGCGTTGCACAGGAGATGATATCGCCTGCTCGAACTGCCGCCTCTAAATCGGTGACAGCCTCTATGAGYCTCCCTGTCAAGAGCGGAGAAGCTTTCAGGTGTTCGACGAGTTTTAGAGCTCCGGCATGCGTGCGGTTCCAGACGAGCACCTTCTCCAGAGATGGACGGATTGTGAGATGCGCTTGGATGAGGTGTGGAGCTAAGGCGCCTGCGCCAACCATGACCATCACTTTCGAGTCCTTCCGGGCCAAGTAATCTGCTGCCAGAGCTGAAGTGCATGCTGTTCTCCAGAGAATGAGCTCCGTGCCATCCATCACCGCCAACTGCTTTCCTGTTCCCTCAACAGAGCACAACCTGAACTGCATCAGAATTGCGTAATTGGTCTCACAGAGGACCCAGAGGACGATTTCCAACGTACTATAGGGTTTCTTCCCCTAGACCTGATGCTATGAAGATCCCTGATCCGAGCYCTGATCCTGATTTCAAGGCARTCTTTGTAGACCMTCATAAATCACAAATCCAACAACTTTGAGCGAGTGGGGTTTGTGATAAGGTCAAATTATAACTAGGCCACTACTTCGTTTAGGATCTACCGGAAACAAATTTTCTACAAAAGAGGGCTGCTAACTCCTTTAGAGGTTGATCTAAATGACCTTTGGCTTTTATAAATATGTTGGGCCACTATGGTCTTCAATACGTTGCACAAGACTTCGTTGACTCTGATATCTAGAGCATGTCTACACCACGGGTCCTCAATGTTACTCACGTCGTTAGACAGAGGTGCCTGATTGACACACGCACCTAAACAAAGAACACTAAAATGCTATTCCAATTAATACATATTACACTGGGTTTGAAATGTAAACATAATAACAAAAAGAACTTGTGTCAATGTAGGCCAATTACTAAAAAAAGCTTGAAATCCTCATAATTATTGCATAAATTATCCAATATCACAATCTTCAGCACATTGAAATCTATAAATTCTGTGGTGCATTGTTTTCTGACAAAACTGCATCAAATTTGACCATTGTGATAAACAGCATCTCTGATCAGCACATAAGGTTTCGCTCAAGCGAGTAACTTAAAACTGGTCAGATGTGAAGCATTTCCCGTCCTCCTAAATGACCTACATGCAAATTCCTTTGCTCATATATAGTTTAAGCACAACAATGAGAGCATGTTAAGGATTGGTACCCTTTTAATTATAAATTTAGAATATGGTTGGATTCGATACATGATTTGGATTCACACCTAAACCTCAAACTTGAAAAAACTGAATTGGCTACGGTGAAGCCAGACAACAAATAGCACAAGCTGCAAGGATTACCTGTTTCCAAAGAYGACAGCACGTACGTGCCCACAACAGCCGGCAAGCTCTTGGCACCATTTTCYGGAAACACAGTGACGCTCTTGACAAGAACGTAAGGGCATTCCGAACCCGTGCCCCACGCCGTCATGAGCAAAAGAGAAGGCGCCAATGCCTCCTCCTCCTCCTCCCCGTGCGATCCCGAAACGACAATCGCATGGCGCATTGTTCGCGGGACGGTGTACTTCGGAAACACGGCAAACGCACCGCGAAGTCGCTCAATGAGCGAAGAATATGCCACGATCTGGCGRATCCTTGTTGCCGTGATCACCAGCGCGTCTTCCATCGCGCAGATTTGTGAAACCTACAGCCTACATTCCATTCATACCTACGGAGCCATCCCGGGTGTCGCCCTAAACCCTAAACCATCAGAACCGCAACAAATCTTGGCTACTATAAATTTGAGCACGTGATGGCACTAATTGTGCACGAGAGGGTGCAAAAATTGAGATGGCGATAGAACAGAATTGACCATGGATCGAAAACTCCAACTAACTTACATTGGTGATGAGGCTGCAAAATCTCTGAAAATCCTAAGCATTGTTACAGAATGCAGCGGAGGCGAAATGCTTCTCATTCCCTCAACTGTCGATGCAATCTTCGATTGTGAGGTGTGTGAAAATGCGCAACAAGTCGAGCAGGGAAAAAAGGGATTATGAAATTGTACTGAATCTGAGCGAMCTTGGTGAGGACAAGTGTAGCCTAGATCCTTGAAAAATGGCCTGGAGTTGCGGGGAGAACGGTGGCGAGTGGCGACCGGCGACGAAAGTAAGGCACAACTGGCGTCGCCCGACTGCAACCCATTCATAAATGAAAAGTGGCTCCAGATGTCTTGTTCTGCCCGAAGGCGCCAAAACAAACTTTGACAGAGGTCGTTGGAATTTGAAATAAGTTAGCTAAGACGGTGGGCACCCCCAACCCCCAACCCCCAACCCCCAACCCCCAACCCCCAACCGGCACTTTTTGCCACTGTAGTTACTATTATTAGAATGGTCCAAAAATTCATATTTTCGTGTTGGCAAGTGAAAGGAGATTTCAACACACCAAACAACGGGGTGTAGGAGAAGGCTCAAAAACCGATCGGGCAACAAGAACCGCCTCTGTACAGGTAGAGGCCTATTAAGGTAGGTACACCTTAAACTAATAGAGATCATTTTGCGACAGCGAGAAAAAGACCCAAATCCAAGGGCAAGTGAACCCAAAGTAGACAAGTGGGGTTCCAAAAAGTTGTCACTCTACCGAGAAGTGGCCAATCACCCGCTTGAGATCCAAGCTTAGAGTGTATCGCTTTTGGGTGTTTCTATGCCCATTTTGGTGTTAGTCTAGTGTCCACAATAGGGGCATCTACATAGTTCTTTTCAAACATTTGTATTTTATTCATACGAGCTTGGAAAAATATTGAAACAATTTTTTCAAATTCCTATTTCATTTCCTAGCAAGCACACATCATTTTATTTTGTATTTACCTTCAAGATCTGCAAATTTCAAACAAGTGTCGCTTTTAGGTGCTTCTACCTTACTAACCACCGCTCCATTACCAATCAATAGGGTGCCTTATTTCCGACCAAGGATGGATCAAATTTCCATTTTCTCTTCGGAATGCGTGTTTTTGACTTTTTCAAGGTTTGGACCTATAAGTTCATGACACAAGAATGAGCAAGAAATAAAGTATGAAGCAATGAGTAGGAAAGTAGTTCGAGAATGATCGGAATTGAATGATTCTAGATGTTGGTCATGGGTTAAGCCCAACTTTTGCCTTTCAAAATTCATAGTAATTTCAATTCAAGAGATAAAATTACCAAATTTTTGCAATCTTTTTCATTTTTGTCAATTCACCTTTGGAAATATTTGCTTTGCCTAGCACTACCCCAAATCATGTCCAAAATTGTTTATTTGATTGGTTACGGGGCCCTCTACTTTAGAGGTGCCAAAACAGTACACAAAGATGTAGAAATGGAAATGACTTTGAATGGTGAGAAACTACCATCCCATGTGTGTAGTTTTAGGCTATGAGCAAGTGACATGGGTCACTATCCTGCGTGATTTTTGCTCATAATGAAGTCCCAAATTTCTGCACATGGGTCTTTCTTCATTCAGATGCACGCATTTTGAGCCTATTAGTTTATTTAGATGAAGTATTGTATGCATATTGTATGCAAAAGTTATGAAGGGTCAAGGTTTTTCTTGGTAGAGGCTCTAGTATTGGTTTTTTTCACATAATTACATACTCCGTATTGAGTTTGGAGATGTGGCCAAAGTGATTATGGCGGGTTTGGGTTTGGCGTATTCTGGGGTGATCACCGTACATTGTGAGAGGCTATGTGTCTATAGCTTTGGCTCGCTTTTAGGGTATGGAAGTGACTCATACTTCTTCAAGATAAGGTAGAAATATCACTAAAAGCAACACCTTTTCAAAAAAATGACCAAAAACATGTGATGGAATCAATAGCAAACTTCATGCAAATGCACCCCAAGTAATTTTTGTAATTTTTTGACATTCTAATAATATTTTATAGATTTTCAAAGGTTGAAAACATAGGGTGTACTATACTTAAAACTAAACTCACCTTGAATGGACACTTTTGAAGCACAAAATATCTCAACTTTTATTGATTGCTTCAAAAAACTCTTCTCATCTCATTGGTTGCTTTTGAAAAGTTGTAGTGGTTTTGAGTCATGAAAATATTCATTTAAGGCTATTTTGTAGGTGTTCACTTAATTGGAAAACAAAAATGTTGCAATTAGGTGTTTCTACATTGTCTTCTATTGATATGAAGTCTCTTCCACTTTGATCCAAAGMCATTAAACTCTCAAGGCGAGAATTTCATGGTGTACTTGAATGGTAGAGGCTAGCATAACAAGGAGGAAGCTTTTGTTTTTTTGAACTTTCAAATTTATGCGACTTCTTCTCGAAAGTTTGAATTCAAGTTTCACTAAGGTATCTCCACTTTAACCCCTAAAGGACTGAGTGATTTTTTAATGTATGCAAGTGATCTCTTGTAGTAAAGCATGAAGTCAATTTTGGTCAAATGTTCATGAAATTTTGACACAAGATGTGAACATGTACCTTCTTAATAGAAATGTAAATTTTTTTCAATTAGATGTTCGGATCAAAAGTTATTTTGAATTGAACTTTTGGGACAGCCCTGGCACTTTTGGGCTTCTAAAATTTGGCTACTGTGTAATTTACATGATACAAGATGCAAATGTAAAAAAACAAAACCATGTCTAGTAACATTCTCACTATAGGAAGAATTAAAGTCCATTGAACTCGTCAGCCAAGGTTGAAAACAAGACTTTTTGACCTAACTTCACCTATAATACTTAAAAATGTGTGGTCGAAATTCTGACATTTTTCAACTACTTCAAGAAAAGGGAGCCTGATCAATACAAGATGAATTGATTTGTGTTGATTGTGAAAAAAATGGAATTTTGTGTATTGATCCATTTGCTACATTTTTTTGACAAAAATAGCAATCAATAAAAATTTGTTTATTGTGACCAAAAACAAATTTTGCCTTGGTTGATTTGGCAATCCGTTAGAGATATTCTAAGCAGAATTTTAGACCTTGTTTAGGCATAGTAGAATAATTTTTTTCAAAAATATTTGATCTGAAAAAGGTGGGAAATCAAACCAAATTTCATCTCCAAGAATCCGTTTGACATTTAGAGCCTCCAATCAAAATTTATGGACAAATTTTAGAAAGGGGTTGGAAGGGACATTTTTTTGACAATTTAAAACTTCCTCTTTGAAATTTGTCCATGACTTTTGATTGGAGGCTCTAAATGTCAAACGGATTCTTGGAGATGAAATTTGGTTTGATTTTCCACCTTTCCTTGACTCAAAGTTTAAGAAAAAAAATTCTACTATGCCTAAATGAGATGAAATTTTGCTTAGACTATGTTTACTAGTTTTGACTCAACTATGAGCATTTGAAATCCTACTCATCCCTAATGTACAGTACCATCCAATAAGTCTTGCAACCCCACTATGAAGTCCTTCTAACTTTTCCTTTTAAGAACAATTTTAAGAATATCCTATCAAAATTATCCTATCAAATCTATTGCTTTATAGAATCGTAACCGAAATGTGAAATTTCAATGTCCAAAAATAGGAACTCCATTTTTGGTGAATTATTTTATTTCTTTTTCATAGGTTCACATATGAATTAATTGAAAAATAATTGTGATCATTTAAAAAAATTTGATTGCATATTTATTTAAGAAACATCATTGTCCACATCTTTCATGTTACAAAAACTCACACTATGTAGGTAAATTTTTTTTCTATGTGGCTTTAATGTGTTTTGCAATCTTCTTTYATACACATTTAAGGCAAAGGTCATGAACTWAAAACAATTCAACAAACAATGTCAAACAGGGTATCACTAGAAAGCTRTAGTATTKTARAAGCCTATTAAAACATAAATTCTACATTTTGTCTTGCTCACTAGCAACTATTTTGCAATAAAGTGGTACATCCACTACCATCAAGTACTACCACTTTGAGGTGCTATTAGAGCTTGCATTTGGTTTGGCCTTGTAGAAATTGACCTTTAGATACTTTCTTGAGGTATATCCTCCCATGCCAAATTCACTAGTGTTCACATTTGGTCTTTGCTATGGATCTACATCTTTTTTGCACTTGATCTTTGACTTACTTCCACACGTTTTCTATGGAATTGAGGTCAAAAGAATGTGGTGGCCATTCAATGAGATTTACACTATATCGTAGTGCAAAGTTAACGAACACTACTTAAAATTTCACAAAGTTTGCTTATAAAACTCCTAGCAATATCACATACACAATATTATAGACAAACATCAATTTTGCTCTCAAAACTTCTAGGCTACGTCTACAAGCAACAATCACTAGAAGCACGTCTATAGTAATGTTGGTCCTCTCAACTCCAAAGCTGGTTGAAATTCACTACCTATGATCTCGTAATATGAGATTATTCAAATGTAGCATTGTGCCTTCATACTAAACTTAGTGTTTCCAAACTTAACCACATATCACAAGAGAAATATTTCTAAAAAGTGGAATGAGTCACAACAAGGTACATGACTCACCTTGTTCAAGGCCAAAAATCTCAATCAAATATCTAAATTTACCTGGTACAATTATATTTTGCAATTAGAGTGTTTGCCCCAAAATTGAGATGGGGTTGCAAGACTTATTGAAGGCCACTGTACATATTCTATATGGTTTGTTCTACCTCCTACCACCCCACTTGTATAAAAAGCTTGTCTTCTTCTTTCTACTAACACCAAGTTAAGTGGAGCTCAAAGTGCAATCCTCGAGTGTATATTGAACTATTTTAAATATAATGCTAAATATTTTTAAAGTTAAAATTTAATTATATTTTTTAAGTCCTATCCATGTGATGGTTCTATTGACGTAGTAGCCTTGTCTAAGTGGTGGATTTTGCATATGTGGCGGATTTTGAGTAATAAAAAGCTGACTAAGTTAGGAAATAAAATTAACATAGTTGTGTTGGTTATTGTCCGAATTAAGACTACCTAATTGGGTCTTGTTAGGAGTAAAGTATGGATTCTAGATTATCTTGAAGTTGTATTTTCGAAGACTAGTTGAATAAAACTATAAACATTCAAAGTATTAAAAATAGGGCTATCCAAAATCAATCATAGGCTCTTGAATGTGAATAAATGATGTATATTTTAGACAAGAATTTGTAATGGTCGGTTCTAGAATGTGGCCACAATTAGAAGCAATTATCTTAGTGTACCCATATGGCTTGATAAACTAGTTAACCCCTAAAGGTCTTTGACTATGCTTTTACCAAAAACGCTCCAAAACTGCCATTTCTAGTGCAAGTACCAAATTTTAGAAAAAAAACATTTTTGGACAAATGTAACCATAGGATCTTGTATCAAAATACTTTGGGAAGATGAGGAAAAAATTTCAGATTTTTTCACCATGTGGATTGCAAGATATCTGCGTTTAAAGTGACAAAAATCCTTTTTTGAGCCCTGCGAAAATCCGGGCAGCTCCACTTCAAAAGGCCACATTTTTATGAAAAAATGTCCAAAATGGTTGTTACTCTTTGGATTCATTCTTTAGGTCAAGTTGGAAACACTCTCGAAAATTTTCAATTTATTTGGAATTGTACAACATGTAGGAAAAAAATAGTAAKTAGAAAGAAGTAGAGAATGATTCAAAATACTAAATTGTTAACAATTTATTTATGAAATTGAAAATTGCCAATCCCAATGGTTGAAATGTTGTAATAAACAATCCACACCCAAAATTTTGATTTTTTTTTCTAAATTATTGAAAAATGAGTTAAATAAAGGACTTCAAAGTTTATTTTAGTGTAGAGATTCCATGATTGCCCGCAAACAAAAACTCTTCATAACTTTTGACTCGTTGATCAAAATGGAGTAATTCAAAGCTTCTCATGTACTTATAGTTGTAGACAATAATTTTCAAATATTTAATTCTGAAAAAAGTCATTTTTTCAGACCTGCCCGGACTGCCTGTAGATCAAAGAAAAGTACATATATTGCAATAACTTTTTGACCATGTAGTCAAAAGTCATGAAAATTGTTGGGCCTTAAAGCTACTCCTCGGACACATGTTGTATGAAAATTTCAAAGAGAAAAACTATAAACTCCATTTGTGGTGAGTTGCCCAAAATCGCTATGTTGCCAAAAAACGTAGTTTGGTCCTTTAGGGATTAACCATACAAATGACCTAAGGTTGGTTTTAGGACCTAGGCCAAGTTCATCATATGTCAAACCTGTTTATCAAATAAGAATTTGGAGTGAGTTTTTATCCCATCAAATTTTATCTTTTGATAAGACGGTGATTCAAAGTTTTTTAAACACATCATTTTTACAAGTGAACGTACACACATGCAACTAGCACCAAAGGTGTATGACCCATATTATGAATAACTAAGAACAAAAATGGTGGTCATTTAGACATTTGATCAATACTTATTAGCCCTAAAAAGGGCATGTCTACGACCACGAATTTAGGCTTTACAATCCTATACTATTTTTGTTGCCATTTTACAACTATATATGAATGGAATTTTGTGTATTGTACTTTCAAAGATGAAATCACATATCTATTATGATTCACAAAAACTTCAACATTTTTGGTGAAAATTAAAATTTATAGTCAATTCTTTGAGGAAAAGAAAAAAAAACTCCAAATCAAATACAAAATATTTTTAAAACATCTGAAAATTTCATCCTAGGTATATATTGTAGTACACATCCAAATTACCATGTTTTATTAAAATTAGACAATGAAAAAACCATGGTTATATTCTCAAAGTTCAAATTGCAATGAAATATTGAAATTTACGAATTTTTCAAGTGGAGTAGAATCTAAACTTGTTAAACTTCATTTCTTCAGTTAGGTGTAAACTCATAAAATATCAATTTTATGGCTAAAATTCACATCAAGAGTGTACAACAAGAAGTGTACAAAAAAATACAGTACAAGGTCAATGTGTGGATTACATGTTTTTTTTAAAAAGTCAATAATACAATAGTGAAAGAATATTCAAAACTATTTGCTTAAAATGCACTCAGACAAGCAACTCCTCTACAAATTAAATTAAAAAAATGTTTTTTTCCATCCTACAAGCCTTCGTGAAATTATCTAATTGACAGAAAACATCCTCAAATGAATGTTATCTTAGGATTAAATGTGATGTAAAATATTGAATCCATCAGTCATTCTAAAATATTAATTCATCAAGCTTCGATTTGCAAACTCTAGATTTTTAAATTAGTCTATAAGGCTTTTAGCAATTGATTCCATCACACGCAAAAAAATAAATAAATAAATAAATAAAAATAAAAATATAAAAATATATATATATATATATATATAAAATTTGAAGTGACAATATCCAAGTCAATTGGGTCAATTCGGGCAAAGAGCTTTTGGGGAAAACTATAAATTGGAATAACTACAAATTAGGCACCTCAAAAATATTTTTCATTTTTTTTCCTTGCCCATAGATATTAAGTTCTAAATGGGATTTATTTACTTTCGTGATACTTCTTTTAATTTAATTAAATTTTTCCTAATTTGGCTGATTAATTGTCTTTGAATAGTTAATTCTAGTAAGCTAATAAGTATTGTGTGAATGTAAATTGGCTAGTTGGCTAATTGCCTAGTAAAGATTTAGAAAGTCAAGTTGGTGGTTGAAGTTAGTCAATTGCTGCCGCCTATTTCAATGCTTATCTTCTCAATTGTTTTTCACCTCTTACTATGAGAGAGCATGTGAGTCCAACCTAAGTGGGCTATATTTTGATTTCTTATTGGAATAGAAAGTTGATTATTAAATTTGTAAGTGTGTGTGCTTGTGTTGTTAATGGTTTGATTGAATTGTGAATGAAATTTTGTTTCAAGTTATGTACCAAGTTGCAATTGTGAGAAGTTGGATGTTTATTGGATTATGAAAACTGTGTATGTTTCCTAGTTGTGTATTGAAGGTTTGATCGAGAGTTAGTGAGTGTGTATTACGTTTTTGTGAATGTTTCTATACATTTTGCTTAATTGAAAAATGATGATTGCAATTCCAATCTCCTTGTCCTTGACTTGTGTATCTAGTTTAATTTGAAAATGAACCTATATATTATCATAGATTAGTCCTACTTGACCATCTCCCATGGTTTGAACTTATTATACTAATGAGTGAGTGATGATACTAGTTAAGATATTATTCTATTTCTACATTGCCATCTTGAGACGACAAGAAGTTAATTGAGAATCATGCAAAAAATTTATATAGCATCAACCCTTAAAGGACCTAAGGTGATTTTCAAGAGAAATTGTCAAAGACTACTATTATTTAGTGCATTGGCAAAAATTGGAAATGTAATTTTTTTTTAACTTCAACCCAAAATAGTGTAGTGGATTGTAATTTTGAAAATGTATGGAAAAAATTCAAACCATTTGATTGTGTAAATTAAAAGATTATAATAGAGTTAATCATAAAGTAGAAGGATATTGGGGCTTCTTCTGGGGGTCACTTAGAGTGTCCATAGAAAACCACGTGCAAACAAAACTTTGGACCCCTTATATACTTTTTGAATTCTACATAAAATTAAATAAAAACATATGAGCAGATTTTCCCACTTTGAAAGTTTACGTTTGGAATCATTGATATTTTTATTTTTTATAATAATTAGTTACAAATTTTTGAAGTAAAAAGATACACTATAGAACTAGAAAATAACTTTCACAATCCTATATTATATAAGAAAAAATTGTCTAAAAAACGAACAAAAAAATCCTAAAAATAATTCTCTATTGAAATCTCATTTTGACTTGAATATTGATGCAATGGTCATCTAAATGTGTTCTCWATAAATATTTGAGTTGAAAAACATGCCATTTTAGTTCATTTTCAACCTCTTCTAGAAATCATTTCATATTTTATTTGAGTTGGAATTTTTTGCAATAAAAACCTATAGCCATTATTAATCAATGCTCAAAATTTTAGGTTGAAATTATAGTTTATTAGAAACCATTTGTTTGCACTTGGTTTGTTGTAGTAGAATTAAATGACCCCCCGAGGGTTTCTTCCACTTTGAATAGCAAAAACTTGAGAGATGAGATCAAACTTCTCTGAGATCCAAAATGTAGTTATTTAGAGTTTTGTTCCTAATTGTGCTTCCACCAATGAGAACTCACAAGCATCTAGTATGTGGAACCAAAGATTGTAATTGAATACAAGAACCATGAGTTTTGAGTTAACAAACTCAAGATGAAGTATCTCTTTTGAGGAGATAGGGAGATAGTGGGTCACAATGCATTTATTGTTAGGGCCACAACTTAAACTTATCTTACAACTTTGGACCATGTGTAGACCATTTTATAATGAACTCTAATGTTTCAAAAAAAAAAAATTTTTTTTTATCATTCTTGCAGAAAGAGGTCAACAAAATTTGAGCCTTCTCGGAATGAACTCTTTGCTCCACACAAAATTGATTGCCTACACCATCATGTACTTGATCTTGTCAGGTACACTTGTGCAAAATTTCAAAAGCAAATATGAAGTATACCTTATTCTAAAGCACCATACAAGAGGAGGTAGTCAAGTAAACTAACAAAACACTACACTAATAATGGTATTTAGTGTTATGCTACTAATAGTGTTACTTGAACTTTTACCACACCCACTCTAATTTTCAAGTAGTTTACATTTAGAGTTGTGTTCACCACCCCTTAATTCATGTATTTAGGTTTGTATTTTTTTCATTGCAATTCAATGAAATAATATGTAACACTAAATGTAATTTTGTAAAATGATTCTATCCAATAGTTGACAAATAGTGTTTATGTTGATATTTAGTGTTGTGCTTCACAATTAGTGTTGTCAACACTAAATTCCATTATTAATATTGCCATTTTGGGTTGATTTCTTGTATAGCAAAGAGATTCTTTGTTTAAAATCCAAATAGTAGAAGCTTATAGAAAAGCATTTGAAATGTGGAGGAAAAAATTCAAAAAATTTAGAGCACAAATTCCAAGATAATAGCCTTTGTAGTTAAATAAAAATGTTTTTTTTTCAAACTTATCTACCAGGGTAAGTAGAATTCTGACTCCTCTAGGAATGAGGTGTTTCACTAAGAGTAGTTTCCTTTTTGTCAATTTCATGTTATATGACGTTAATTACAAAAAACGCCAAAACAACACGAACTGTATGGATTTTTTCTAACAGCCTAAGTTTGATCTTGGCATTTGATTGGGATTTTTTTGAATTCTACAAAAGGTTGTGAATGTATCCATTTTTTGTGAAATTTTCAAGAAACATTAGTTCATTTTTTACTACATCTATCCAAATTCCAATTGTTCCTTGAATAAATACATGGTACTCTAAATTATTTGTATTAAGTTAGTTGTACCACTTATGAACATCTAAAAGCCATTTTTCAAAGGGCTACAATGAAAAACTATTTTTTTAATAATCAACATATCATATTGAATTAGACTTGCTAAGGGAAAGTGAGGAATTTTTTTTAGATATTTTAGCCATGCATATGGTAAGCTATTAATGTTCAAGCTAAATTAAAAATGAAAGTTTTTTTGCACCTTGTTTTACTATGGTAGAGGGACCCATTCCTAACCGGCGCCCCATCACCAATCAGTAGGGTGTTGGTTGGAATAGATTTCCATTTTCTCCTTGGAATGCGTGTTTTTGATTTTTTCAAGGTTTGGACCAATAAATTCATGACACGTAAGTGAACAAGAAAGTAAGAAGCAATGAGTGGGAAAGTAGTTCTTGAATGATCATAATTGGATGACTCTAGATGTTGATCATGGGTCAAGCCCAACTTTGGCCTTTCAAAATTCATAGTAATTTCATTGCAAGAGATAAAAGTACCAAATTTTTTTGCAATATTCATCATTTCTATCAATGCATGTCTGAAAATATTTGCTTTGCCTAACACTACCCTAGATCATGCCCATAATTGCTTATTTGATTAGTTACGGGTCCCTCTACCATAAGTTTTCAAATTTTGATTCCCCGTATCTTAAATTTTTAGCAATACAAGGTTTAGAGGTTTAAATCTTCATGGTACAAATTGAGTTGAATTTTTTTTTTAAATTAGATGAAAAACTAAATAATTTCATTCTTTAGAAAATAGTTAAGTAGAAGTAGGTACAAGATAGATAGGAAAAATTAGAATTTTAATAGTTCTAATACAAAATTGAACTATGTCAATAATAACAAGGAAATGTCTTGTTGCAAGTGATCTACATCCTAGAGATGTTTGATTTTTATAATTGTGAAAATTGAGTTCAAAACGAATCCTTCGTGTTATTTTTCCAAGAAGATGCATTGATTGCTCAAAAGACAAGACTCTTCATAATATTTACATCACTAATCCAAACTGAACAAATCCAAGCTTTCAATGTAGTGAAAATAATTAATCCAACCACTCTAAATAGTTGGCTTAACAAAGAGTTTGTTTATTTGTTTGTTTCGGGTCCCATGTTGGGATTTGGAAAGCCAATCCGAGTGACACCTTGACTACGTTCTTTACTCTTAATTTAGGCCTAGTTTAAACAAGGGTCGAGGACCAAGAAACTCTGAAAATCAAGTAATCCTACTGGATAAGAGCCTAGACTCTATTAATTGAGAGCAATCCTATTGGTTGGGAGTTTTTTTGAACCTAGTCTTGGACCCTAGTCTAAACCCAATCTAAATAAGGCCTATACATTCACAATAATTCATTAATGAAAGTTAGGCATTTACGACATTACAAAACATATTCCAAAATCATTTGTTAAGTAATTATGTCCCCATCTTTTTTCAATATGTGTATACCCACAGAATCATCTTGCACAATAAAAACGCAAAACAGAAACATCATACTGTAAAACTAAAATTTATATATCCATGCATGTTGTGTAGATGTTGTGATTTTTGTTACTAGATGCTATGATACATAGTAATTGTTATATATTACTAGAAATGGAGGCTCCATGCATTTTCTAACAGTACAAACCTAGATGCTTCTTCACAACTAAAAAATTTCACAACAGAATTAAGAATAATGCGAGCACCTATAACCGTCATTGACCTAATACCACGCAAATGTAGGTCTGTCATTGATCCTAGAGTGAAAATCTATGACAATAATACGAGCTTTAACTTCACTTACTTTGAAATTAAAGCATGTATTATCATAGATTCTCATTCTAGAGTCAACAAGGGTCCTATGTTGGGGTGGTATTAGATCAATGGTTGGTATTGAGTTCAACTACCTAGTTAATATCATTGCCCTTGAACAACCCACGTAGTTCATGGACCTCAAGCCTTAGATAGGCCAACAGTGATTTTGGGTTGAACAAATTTTGTACCTGAATACAAGAGCAAAACAAAACAATCAATAATTCCCCTATCCCCTCATGCTTAATTTACAACATCGAAAGCAAATCATATATACTTTCAAATCTTACAAAGGAACATGCAAAGCCATTTGAAGCTCTCAATAGTTTAATCCAGAAAGGACGCCACGGATGTTTAGTGTCCGATGAATGATAAGGCATTCTCCTATGTATAGTAGAACTTCTAATAAGTCAAGGGGTTGGGATCGGTCTACCATGTTACTACAGTGAGATTATTAGAATTAGGAAGGGTTATTTGCTCTCATGTCTTTTGTATATAGGCTAGACTGTGTCACATTACTTTGAAGACTTTTATTAGTTCAAAGGGTGAAGATTATTAGAAGTTCTACTATAGGATATAAACTCAACTATTCATCCTTGAAATTTTGTGTGAAAAGTGGAGATATTCTACAATACTTTGACTTTAAACAATTTTTTTTTTTTTTTTTTTTTTTTTTTTTTTTTACCAATTATTCCCACGGTTTTAGAAATGATGATTTCAACTCGGACCCCCCCTCGCGTCCTTCTAGGAGTAACAAGGACGTGAACCCAAACCCCAATAAGATCTACAAAGTTTTATTTTTGTTTGAAGTAAACAAAGTTACAAAAAGTCTATGATTGAAGAATCATTCTTTGATACATTCCAACAAATCAATAGCAAAGCCAAAGCTGCATTCAAAGCAGAGTAAGAGAATAATACTCGACACAATATTCAACAACTCAAGAAAACATTACATGAGATTTGAGGCCTCCAAGAGACTGCGAGTTCTCATACTGCACGAGCACATAAAATTGCACCACATCAGGGCTATGACATGGCTGAGAGTCTGCCTTCTCATTTTATTTATTTATTATTTTATTTCATTTATTTTTGAAAATTCTTTTTTGATTTCAAACACAATTTTTTTTTTAATAATTGAAACCTTGACAAGGATCAACCGTTCCCTTATTGCATCAGGAACAGGGCTGAAACGGCCCTCCGTTGCCCTCACATCTCATGTGATGACAAAGATGCACGGATTCAACATGACAATGGATCGGGGAGGACGACTAGCTGAAAATTCTGGGGATTGTTCCTAAACCCTAAAAAAATCAAACAAATGGACGTCCAAGCAAAACGACGGCAAAAGCAAAACCTGAGAGCCGATTGTAAAAACACCAGAAGAAGCTGAATGACGAAACAGATTCGTTGACGAGTAATGGCACAAACTAGCTCGGCATTGCATTTAGGGTTTAAGTCTTTCACCCTAGTTCTGTTCATTAATGTGGAGCCCTTCCCTTGTTATGTTTCAGGCATCAGAGCAAGAACAAGAGGATCCGGAAGCTGGAGATCGATGGGATCATAAACTATAAGGGTATTTGAAGGCWTTAAGTATCTATTGCTGGCAAAGGTGGCAAAATTCGGTTACCTCCTTCGTCTTTTGAGCAGCCCGTCTTCTCAAAGTGCCGTTGACAAAGGCCCCATGTTTTTTGAAGTGTCGCCAGTGCTTCAATTTCCACAGAGCCATCCAAGCTCAGTAGCTTCGCTCCATGATATGGAAGAGGTAAATCCCTGTCCGAAACACCAAACATTGGAGTTCAAAGCTTGTCAAATTGAGATACATCACTTTGCTGTAGGACAAATTTTCTGCATGCTTAAAACTCAGAAAATTCTCCTACTCTTACGATTTCCAGCATCTGAATCTTCTCTTGTAGTCTCGTTATCTTGTGTTTTATATGGTGTTTACATTATACCATTGTACGCACTTAGGATGAGAAAAGCTCAAGAATGAGGTCAGATCTCCCAGGAACTAGTGATGTAAACAAGATCATTTCGTTCTCTGAGACCATTGACCAACTACTGTAGGTAATCTGAACTTTGTTCATGGTCCTGTATATTCATGATAATGGCAAAAAGCTTCTTCAGTAACTGAGGTCGATGCTTAAGTAGTTCATTCTCCCTTAGAGAACCAAGACATAGATCTGCAAGTCTAGATTTCAGCTCCTATGGTAAACTTGCACAAAACTAAGCCAAAATTTAACCACTGAAATTGAACCTCCTAGGAATTAATCTAATGAAACAAACCCTAACGGTCACCTTCGATCAATTCAGCCCGAGAGTCTTGAAACTAAACTACGTGACGAATTTCTTCACAGAGAAGAGTTCAGCTACCGCCATTGAATTCGCAAGAACCGAAGCAAAAATAGTGTCTACAAGCGAATCTGAAATTTCAACAGTGTTACCTCAGAGATTCCATGACAGCAATCGAAGAATCATTCCAAGCCAAGATTCATGGATACCTTAAAACATTCGCCGGTAATCGACAAGAGAGGGCAATTAATTCAGCTCTACACCGCGCCAGAAATATCCATGAACCTCCCTTGTCGAAGCTTCATTGATTCCTCACAAAATGATGGACTGCACAAGAGTTCGATTTGATTTGTGTTCACCGTAACAATCTGAAGCTGGAGTTTGCCCTAGGTAGAAGCTCAATTTCAAGAATTGGGACTCACCAGCACAACGACCTCGATCGCCTCAAGCAACGCAAGTCCTTCAATCGCAGACTTCCGGATCAATTCTGGTGCAGCTCCGGATTCGCAACGTTGTACAGTCCAGTCCAGTGCAGTGCAGACGTGCTCACGGCGATCGAGTGGAGCGTATAGGAGAACCCTAAAATTGGGCATAAATCCCTGGCGATGAAGCTGTCCAGCATTTGAATGTGATTAAGGTATGTGACACAGGCTTCAATTCCACAAGCTTCAATTCCACCCACGAGCATTAAGGCACCTAAAATCTACATTACTGTGTCAATTACTTAAACGACTGTCGTAAACCACCTTCAGAAGAATCAGAACCTCCGTCTGCGACGTCCCGCGAAAAAGTCTTGTGCTGGAGTGTAAAATAATGCGGCAATGTCAGACCGGGATCAGGCCGGCAAGGAGTCAGGCCGGGAGGGGGAGTCAGTCAGGCAGGGTCACAGGGACCGACACTACTGTCTGTCTTCGGGTCTGTGGCAGCACGTAGCAAGGTGGCAGAGGCAACATGAATGTCCTCAGTCCGCACTGGGGCAGTCTGGCACTGTCTGTGTCCTCTGCGCCTCTCCCATGTGCTCATGACTCATGACTTCTTGGCTATACATCCCCTCCCATAACTTCAAACTTAACTTCCTACTCTCTAGTCTAGACTAAGTTAGCTACAGTACTTCCCTTCCTACTCTCTAGTCTAGACTAAGTTAGCTACAGTACTTCCCTTCCTGTAGCTCCCCTTCAGCCTGTCTGCCGTTGCAGTAAGGTGAAGGTACTTCCCCCCACATGAGAGACCTAACTTCGGATCGTACTGCTTAAGTTATTACTAGCAATCACAAGTCAGGTTGGTGGGTTGTACTGCAGTACTGCACCACCCTCAAGCCGCAACTTAAATTACTTTTTCACACTTGTCACCAATTCACCATTGTTGTTGATCGATCATCACCTTAACATGGTTGGTATTGCCACAACTGAAGTGCCAGGCGGAGCTCGTAACAGACGTCGATCGATTGGAAATTCCGGTAGCTTACGTGTTGGGTTTCTTGGAACTCGGTGAGACGACAAAACGATATTGGGTGGGTATGCCATCAGAATCCAGCCACAGAAAGAGGGTAGGAAAACCTACAGTAGAAGGTTAAGGTAGTCCATTTTCCTTAGAACTTGGTTGGAGGACTTTCCTTTTCGAAACCAAGAATCTTAGGATGTACTGTACATTCATTTGAAGATGAAGCTCAGATGTACTTGTGATATTGAAGATGCAAGTAACGTAAGTTACTTGGGGATACAAAAGCTCTGAAGGCGGTGCACACTGCACAGTCCTTTTAATAAAGCTCACCCTTGTCAAACTCATGCGGGGTTTATTAACTGTTATCGTTTTCATCGCCAAAACCCTGGTTTTGGGTTTTTTGGGGGATGTAACAGAGGAGGTGATAGTAACGAGGTCTATGGGTGTAATTACTGGAGGTGTGGTAGGTGGTGTCCGTCCCTGGAGTGAGAGCACCGCGCGCGGCCTAGTTCTAGATCGTGATCAGGGCGGACTTCATTTAATGTAGAATTCAAGTGAAAAAATCTTATTCGACGTTGACAAGCAGAAGCCAGGCAAACTGAACCCCACCCGTGAAGCTCAGTCCTGCACCTTGAGTTCATTTCAAAATTTAAACTTTTTTCTTACGATTTCAAATCTGCTCTCACTCAGTGGATCAGTCTCTCACAGTCTCACACGAGTAAGTTCGACAGACCCGCCCCCCTTCTCCCGGCCCGGCCCGGCCCGAGCTTGAATAATGAAGTCAAGCTAGTTTCCGTCAGTCTGCCCACACGCTTCCAGCGTAAAATCAGGCGAATGTCAAGCTGGGGAAACACTCATCATCATCAGCCATCACCGCTTCAGTTCACCGCAACTGACTGACGAAGAATGCAATAATTTTTCTGAGAGMCACTGTAGTACAGTAAGTTAACAATGAAGCAGGCGGGAAACTACTGTAGCCTGGAACTAATCCCTGAAGCTTATTTCAAACCCAGTCACTCAAAGTCAAGAATCTGGTGACTCTCTGCTCCAGTACCCTACACACGWACTAATTTCAGGGTTAAGACTTAGGTTACGAGCCCCTCTTAAACCACCACCGCTCCCGGAGAATGAAACCGCCGTGTGACTGATCGAAATGAACCGCGCGTCGAACAAAGTGTCTAGCTATCCAATTGTTACTACTTGTGTCAATCAATGTCGGTGAAGTTCCGAATTACCGACTGATTAGCTGCATTTGATGCTCCTGCATGTTAGCAGCAATCCCGGTGTGGATGTCCTGGTTGGTACGTGACGACGCCATAGCTACCAGCAAGGTGAAGAGTACATTCCCAGCCTGGRAATCAARCTGRRAATCAGTTACCAGCGTTCTTTCGTGTGTGYSWGTGTGTGWGWGTGTGAGTGACTTTGTGGGATTGGGAGTTTTTATTTTATTTTTGTGTGAGGTAGACAGACAGATAGTGTTTTGAATATTGATATTGAATGAAAGAAAGCTGGAAGGGCGTTGGTGGAAGCTAGCATTGATGCAATGCAAGCGATGGCGTCGACTGTGAAAAGGACGACGACGCCCGATGAAGTGGCCTTGCTCTTGCACCAAGTTTCCCTCCCTGCTGCGCGTCGCGACTACGAGCTTCGCAGCAGCAGCCCAGCTCCGCGGGCGCCGCGGGCCGCGACGTCATCGTCGCAGCTCGTCAGTCGCGCCTTTCAGAATGCCCGAGCCATGAGCTTCAATGCCACTGCGCACAGCAAGGACGTCCCGTTTGTCGCCCACAATGAACGCGTGTTCTTCAGTGGGCCTCTTTCCAGCCATGGCATGGCGCAGCATCCTGCAGTGGGCGTCCGTGCACCTGCAGCAGGGGTGTGTGAAAGGCGAGACAACGACACTGGGAGTAACGTTGGGTCGACTTCACGGGATCAGGCTTGTGAGCAGGTTCGCATTCCCGATGGGCAGAATCGGATGGTTCGTGCAATCAGTGCAAGTCCTATTCTGGGCGACTCGAGTGGGAGAGAAGCACGCACCGCGCGGACGGGAGAACCGCCACGACGAGCGCGAAGTGGAGACTTGAGAGCAGCACCGAGATCGTCAACGAGCTTCAACAATAAGAACCGACCTCGGAGTAGTGAGCTCAACAGGGAACTCATGAGAACGTCGTCGTCGACGTGGGGCCGCGAAGATGCACACACTCGCAACGGGGGCGCCRTAGGAGCTCGCGAAATGACGGGAGCCCGCGACGTGACGAGAGCGGGCGAAGTGACCGGAGCTCGMGACGTGACCAGAACTCGAGACGTGATGGGAGTTCGCGAGGTTGCAAGAGTTTGCGAGGAGGTGCCCAAGGTGGAGGAGAAGAAGCGTGGCGAGAGCCGGCGGAGACCAACGGCGTCCATAGCATGGGACAGCTTGAATGAGTCGCAAGCCAACAGCCCGCAGCACGAGCTTGCGGCCATTCCCTTCAAGTGGGAGGAAGCCCCCGGAAAACCTCTTGCAATGCGGGTTCGTGAGGATTCGCAGCTTCCGACGGCGAGGCTCGCCACTCCTGCGTCACGAGCTGACGCGGGGCCATTGTCGCGAGTTGAGGAGCTCGCGGACGTGCGAGCCCAGAGTCATCGGTTCTACGCGCGCGTGGCGTCGCAAAACGATCTACTACCAGCTCGTAAGTCGAGCTTCGACTCCGCCAGCGCGCATCTGATTTCAGAAGTGGTGTCGTCCATTGATCTGGTCGCACCCGCGGCGGCGAAGTTCCTGGTGGAGAGCTGGGTGTCGCCCAATGTAGCGCCGGAGGCGCACGTCGCGGTGCCGTTCCAATGGGAAGAAGCGCCGGGCGTGCCACTGAAGCTCGACGGCGATGAGGTTCGTCTTTCTAAATTTGGATGATGCAGTGTTTTGCGCAGGTGGGGTATTTTTGTTGCATTTTATCAAGCATTCTTCTWGCCCCATGAATACATACAGCTCTTATTGGCTCCTACACAACTCTCATTGCCTCCTTACGATGCCATCAATGGCAAGATAGCAAACCAGTTAACGAGTCGTAAATTTGATGGTTTCATCAGAACCATGGATTTGGATTCCTGGGTGCAGCAGAGGGCTCCCAAAAATTGTTTGAAATTCACTGAAATGGGCTATGTGCCGTAATTGCTGCCAATTGTTCACAGGAGGCGGCGTGCACATCCTTCAAGCCCATGGTGCCACTCCAATTACCACCCCGACTCGCATCCCCCGCACCTGCACACACCCCAGTTTCGAAAGAAGACATGCGCGGCAGGTTACGAACACGTTCCATGAGCGGCCCTCTCGCAGGCTACTACCCTCACGCGTCCCCCGCGCGTCGACGCCAGCTCCAACACTCGCCTGTCCCGCAACGCCGCTCGTGCTCGCCGTCCAAGCGCTCCATCTCCCCCTCGCGCATTCACGCCATTGCCCAACACTTCTCATCCCACCGCAAGCAGATGGATCGATCTCACAGCGTCCTCACGGGGTCAATGGAAGCCGAGTTGGGGGACACAGTTGGGAGTGCCGGCTATGGCGCGGGACTTGGACGAAGCGCCTCGGGAGCTTTGTTGCCGGAGTTTGGGAGATCGCCACGACGGTATAACTTTTCGCCCACACAAAGATCCGTGTCGCCCTCGCAACGCATCCAAGCGCTGGCGAAACAACTCACATGCAAAATCAGACCGGCTGCGAGCAAATTTCCGCCAAATGCCATTTTCGCGAAATCACCTCAAGCGGTACGTAACCATAGCCTTGCACGTTGTAGAGAAATGTCGTCGTGGGTCTTGAGACTCCCTGTTTTGGGGTTGGCAACTGTACGCATTTTGAAATTTGTACTTGAGTTTGTGAGGGATTAATTGGCGGTCATGCACATTTTGAAATTTAGATTAAAATCTGTAAGAGATTGGCGGTCACGAATTACCGAGGTACAACTGCGACAGAAAGTTGCGGTTGCAACACACCAGCAAATGCTTTCCAATGGTCCTGTATTGGAACGCACTTAATCCAAAACTTTTGGTCTTCTACAAATCCATTGCAAACAGGCTGCGAACTTGATGCAAAAGTCTTGGCCACAGATCGAATCAATGCATAGACATGTCTAAACTGCTCCCAAAACTCTTGCAATATCAAATAGTTGCAAAGACATTGCAAAATTGTTGTAGTAAGCCATTGTAAAATGGCTCACGGATATTTTGGCAGTCATTCAAAACCATTTCTAAACTAATTGCAATCTTTCCCTTACGTTCTAAACGAATGTGCACAGAGGAATGATGTGATTGTTTTAAATAGTTTTATAGACGATGCACTATTGCTGTAGTAAACCACTTCGAAATTGCTAGTATTGTTTTGGCAGTCATTGCAAAACTGTTGCTAAAACTGTCGTAATCTTAGTCTTCTGTACTAGAGTCGGGAAGCCCATTCTCATACCTCCAGTGTCGCAATCTTTTTCTACAATACGAGTGTGATGGTGTGTTTCCAAAGGACTGTCTGCTGTGTATGTTTTTCCAGTTTAACAGCTGTGTCCTTTCCTGCAGGATCCGTGGTCCCCCGTGAACCACCCCGACGAACTCCACCTCTCCGGCCCTTCCTCCAGCAACTCCGACATGGACGCCTGTTCCCAAACTCCTCCCTCCGAAGTCGGCTTCTCCAAATCCCTCTCCCGCGTCTCCTACGAATCCTTCGAGCATTCCTTCGCTCACCGCKCTGCTGCTGCCACAAACTCCGGATCATCCCCATCCCGCGACGAGGCGCTTCTCGCGAGCCCCCCRCCAAGCTCCACTGACGATTCCAAGACGACAAGGAACTCGAATGCGAATTCCCACTCGAATGCGAACTCTTCTCCTGGATCCCCGTACCTCGGCCCTTCCTGCGAAGATGGTTTCAAGGGCCACAACAACAGGAAAGTGGGGTCTCCGTTGGGAGCTGCGGAGGGGACGGTGAAAGCTGTGGTGAAGATGTGTCGGAATGGGAGTTCGGCGTTGAGGAAGAAGTCGACGCAGCAGGCGAGTGCACATGACTTGTGGGCGCCGACTCTGGCGTCGTACTTCCATTGCCTGGAAGCGGCCACTTTGATCAGGTACACTCGATCAAACCTCTTTCATCTTACCAGTGACATAATTAATTAATTTGAATGCCGTGTGGGACGAGTGTACGTGCTACTGTCAATTATAGCGTGGCAAGTGTGCAGGAGATTCTAGAACTATCTCATTTTAGACTATCTCATAACGTCGTAATGAAGAGGTTTGGGTGTACCGCATAACGGTTCTATTGCTTAAAACATTCAAGCTGAAGAATCTTTTTTTTTTAACACAATTTTAAGGCGATGGTGGAATTCAGAGAGCCTGTATCGTGGCATTGCATTGCAGAAAGCTCTAAACCTTAAGTAAAACTTAGGAGTAGTATACCTTTAGCGAACACTTTGATCATGTACCGCATAACTCTTCTGTTTCTTGCAATACTCAAGTAGAGATTTTTATATAAACAAAATATCAATGGGATGGTCGAATTCAGAGATTCAATATAGTAACGTTGTAGAGGATTGAAAGTGTGACTCCGATTAATGACTTTCAGGGTTCATGTAGAAACGTGAAGAATCATTGGAATTTGAAAGCAAACAATATCAATGGGTTAAAACCTTCTCAACATGTATTAAGTTAAAACTAAATAGTCTGTGTGAACACACAAGGTAGCTTTGATTAATTTGTACCAAGTGTGAATACTTAATTTGTTGACATTCCATTTTTTGCTCTTGATTTGGAGCTTAACCCGAACTAATTGTGCAAATTTATAGATGGTCCAAGTTTCTAGATCGTTAGAGGGAAAGGTTCCACCTGAACGGAACCCCCTCCCCTTGCTGTATGATGAATGGAGACTATCCATTACTGTCTTACTTCCAACGTTTGTTTCGTAGTACGCGTTTTCCATGGATCCAAAACTTCTTCATTTCTTTTGAGATTGTGTCTTTTTTTCTTGTTGCACCCTGTTTTGCACACAAAGGCTTTCCACATCCAATTGGAACTCACTCCTTGGCAATTGACCAGTGCATGGGATTGTTCACCACTAATTAATTAACTGAACTGTGTTTTGGTGCGTTTCCTATTCAGCAACCCCGGCGGCGCTCGCACCCCGGCCGCCCTGACCAGCAGTAGCAGCCCCGACCGTTCCCCCTCGCCCTCCGCCACCGACTCCCCTTTRGCCCCGACCCGCTTGCCCTACACCATGCCCACCACCTCCTCCGAGCAGAACCTGCTGTGGAAGGACTACTGCGAGTCGCCCAACTCGCAGCTGGGAGCGACGTCGTGTCTGGGCGTCAAGATCGCCCCGGCCAGCTTGTTTCTGTCGCGAGGGAGCAACAAGCGCTTCCCTKCAGCTTCGGAGAYGTCGAGCTCCGTGGGYTGGAGGGACGGCGGGATGCACTCCAGCGCCACCGAGGAAGGGTTCCGGTCGCCGGCGTACGCGGCCACGCTGGAGTTGCTGTCGCCGTCGACGGAGGTGTTCAGGAAGAAGAAGTCGAAGAGGCATCCGGGGATGGGAGGAAGCGCGGGAGTGCGCGGGATCAAGTTGGTCCTGCCAAGCACGAGGCGGAGGTCGCAGATCATGGTAAGCCAATCCAATGCCATGCAAGGCAATGCAATGCAAGGCAAGGCAAGGGAAGGAAAGGGCGTTGCTTCATTTGTTGTTTTGTTTGTGTGTGTGTCTCCATGGCGGAAGTCTAAGTCTAGCCCTGGTTGGGAGGAAGCACAATTCAGTAACTTGGCTCGTAGAAAACAGTGTCGAAGGAAACGCTGTGTGAAGGAACGAGAGTAGGGTCAAGAGGTTCATGGTAATGGAACACAAAGAACGCTGGTTGTTTCCGTTTCTATCAGAGTTGAGATCTAGTGTTCCAGAAATTTCAAAGAAGGAAACCAAATGTGTCAATGAAAATGAAGCAATCTTGTCCCACACTTTTCAACAATCAGTAGAATTCGATATTATTGTCATATTGCTCCAATAGAGTTTCTGTAATCGATCAACTACGAGCTTCCAAATTTCCGAAGTGGATGGTGGTCAGTCTCTGTATTTTATGGGGTATGTAGAGAATCTTTTGTTATTGATTTCGGTTTTGGAGGTCAATTGCAGACTGAGGCTGCGCTCCATTGAACGCATGCTCACAATCAGCTGGTGTGAATCTTTTGTCAACAAACTTAAGCTCAACAGGTGTAAAGAGCAAGAATGATAAGTTGTCGATTCTTGGTTGCAGCAGAAGGGTTCTTCCTCTGAAGGCCGTTTGCGAGTTCACCGAGAATCAGAAGCATAGTGCAAATTGCTTGGAGATGAGCACCGTGATGTCATTTTGATGTATTTGATCTTTTGTCTATTTCGCAGGAGGCCGTATGCACATCCTTGAAGAGGGCGTTGTACAAATGTGCCAGGCGATGCCGTCGCAAGGCTTGTTCTCCTCCACCCCTGGGTTCAGCTCCATCAAGGTAGCATTTTTTTCCTTGCCAATTTACTCAGTCAGGGGTTCACAGAGAAACCAAAAAAAAAATTGGAAAAAATTGGAAAAAATTGAATGTGGGGGTTTACTTTACTCGCATTCTTGAATTAGTATTGTGCTATAGCTGTCGGTACCGACACTCCCGCTGTTGGAGTTGTTGGTAGAAGGAATTCGAGTTTTTGACAGTCAAAGTACTGGCAATGGGTCATTTGGTTTACCAGGACACTGGCATTCAAATCACATCTTGTGACTAAATTGTTGAAGCTACCAACGTTATTGGGGTGGAATTGTTAGAGACTTATTGTTCGCTATTGCCAAATCTTGCGGATTTGGTACATATTATTGAGGGTTAGAATGTACACTACTTGTAGATGATGGGTATACTTAGGTGATTCAGCTTTGTGACTTTGTGACTTTGACAATTTATAAAATGTCAATTCTAGAAATGTTCAAAAAATTATCATTGTTCAAATATCTTACACTCCAACACTGCTCTACTCTTGTTGTTCATCACTAGGAATCTTTCTCCAAAATGTTAGGGATACCTACGTAACTGAGCAAATGGAAAGTATTGGAAAATTAGCCTTCTATACCACATAAGATATTCATAAATGATTGTGTTTAAGATTGACATAGTTAGAATCTAGTTTGAATCTACAATCAAAGAGTAGAGTGAAAAGTGTGCATGATAGTCCACAATGTCAATTTAAAGGTCATCTCTATCCTTGGACACCTAGGGTTTGTTTGTGTTTAAAAGAATCCATGAGTATTTGCAAAATGACTTTGGAATGTCAAAAATTGCAAAAAATACATCTATGGGTGGACCTTTTATTAAATTAAATGCCTCTCAGCCATTCATAACTTCTTGGATTGATATAGAATCTTAACTACACTAAATAGACTAGTATGTGCAACTTTCCCCCAAAACTCCATACCCTTGTGTGATTATATTTTTCACACCTTAAATTATTTTGGCGAGGATTTTTAACATAATTTTTTTCTTAAAACTTTTGAATAAGTCATACCATTAGAGGATTTTTGGGCCTTTGGATGACTATGAGTTCCCACACTATGAGAACTTTTGGAATTCTCAGAATTTTGCCCCATAAGCAATTTGATATATTCGAGTGATTTTCACATCAAATAATAATATTTTATTGATTTATTGATTATTATTTTAAATAGTTGTTTTCAATTTTGTAATGATTTTTTTTTTTAAATTTAAATTTTTTTAAGTTATATTTTATTCTGACCACCATCATTTGGTTCACAACAAAGAGAACGGGCCTGAAATAGTCATATAAAGCCCCAAATCTCCTCTAGYTGGAAGTGTTTTTTTTGTTCAATTTTATTAATTGTTAGTCAACACATGCAATGTTATTCACTAATTCTGGTGACTTGAAATTTGGTCCTATCCGATTTATAATTTTTACAATATGATCAATAAAAATTGGTCATTTTGGAACCATGTAATCTTGGAGAAAACAATGTAGTTGGACATTCATATGTTGTTCCCTTATTGACAAAATGTGGAATACTCAAAACAAGTCTTTATGCTATAGAAAGAGAAAGAGAACCAACCTCGCTCTGAGAGGAACCACTACTATTATCAAGATCAGCTCGGTAGTTTGGCAATGCCACTTGGCTCACCACCAACATATTGTTTATCCCTTTATTATAAGCGTGACTTCCTTCCCAATAAACTCCCACCAAGCTCACCTTCAAGACAATGCACAACATGGACCTCAATAACACATTGCATGAATACCAAAACAACTACAACTATTTAATCCTCTAGACTTAAAACACCTTGGCAGCTAGACTCTAGCAACAATAACCTTGGCAATGGCACCAAGATGAATTTCCATGCCATCCAGAGGAGGAGATGAAAGGACGACAATGCAAAGAAGGTAGGCGGGCGAGATGAATGTCCTTCGCTAGTTGGATAGAGAAACGGAGCCTGCATTCATCCGGCCATTCTTCTAGCATTGTCGACCAAGGTCACCGCTACTACATATGTTCCCACCTCAACTTTTGAGCTACAAATTCATTGGTTCCTTTGAACCCTAGAGGTCTGAAAAGGCTTACAAGTGAAGAAGACCAAACTGGTAGCAAAATCCTCCAAAGGCTTCTACACCACTAACTAAGGTGAAAGCACCCAAAACCGATCATTTAAGCTATTTAGCATATCTGAAGGCAATTTTTTCTGAAAATAATATTTTTGTAGTATTAGCAAGTGAAAATCATGAATATTAAAAAAAATTAGAATTTCTGGATATTGTATGTAATTTCTATGATTTTTTGGATATTTTATGTAATTTCTATGATTTTTTGAAGTGTCGGTTTGCTAGACCACTGGAATTGTCCTATAGGTGTACCTAAATCTGAACACTGTCAAAATCAACAATTAGCAAATCAGAATTAAGTATGTGTCATTCATATGTGTGAGCGAATCAGAATTAAGTATGTGTCATTCATATGTGTGAGCGAATCACAATCAAGTATTTGTAAGACATATTAACTACAACCAATGGACACAATAAGGTGTAGTCTATGGTACAAGATTGGGTACACGTGCGCTAATGGGTGTTTCTACCTTACGACAAAAGCTTTGCTTAATGGCCACCTCCGGGTAATTTGTGGCAACCTTCAATTTCTCCAATTGATCGCACCACTCATTCTCATCAAGAACTTCCTCTTTGGAACTCCGCGCCTTCAAATGGCTAAATGATAACCCGGTGTGGACGACTACCGTAATTTTTAGGCAAATTGAATAGGGGTTTAGGGGACCAAATAATGAAAGGGACTTATTGTGGAAAACTATAGATGTTTGAAACATGATGTACAACACCCGGACACTTCACTAATTATTGATGTACAATACAACAAAGATAGATATTTATATAGTGTGAAATGTTGATTAATTAGCATGGGACCCTTAATACCCCTATTTTGTATAGTGGCTTGGCACATTTTGAAAATAGTACAAATTAAAAGTTTTTTGTGCAAAGCAATTGAAAAATCAGAGTTAAATGAGCAAGATAGAAGCTTTGACATACTCTCTTGCTATTGAAAAAACAGTGGCCTATGAGCTTGAGAGGCTCTCCTTTCTTCAAATTGAGCTTAACCCCTAAAGGATGTTATCGTTTTCTATACGTTCTCCCTTTTTGTATACTAAAGGGAAAATTGAGTAGCACATGAATCCCATTCAAGTTGTAAATTTCAGACTTAGTCACAGTCATACTACTGGTCACTTGAGAATTTTTTGGGAATTTTTTAGTGTTCAAAGAGGATCAAATACATTCAATATACAAGCAACATAAGCCAACACTTTTGGTGGGCAACATCCTTTAGGGGTTAAGTTTGCAAAACAAGGTGTCATTCCCATCTCATAACTTCAGCTAAAATGGATACATTTAGAACATCTTCCTAATCAAAAGCAAGCCAATCAAATTTGAGCAAATCAAATCTTTTTCACTCAGCAATAAAGCTAGTTACTGTTAGTTTTAGAACACCTTTATTGTGCCATTAGAAGGAGGGGCAATGTTTATGGTATTCCTACCACAACGGAGCTCTAGAGTGATTTGCTCTACTATGGGATTAATGTATCACTTAACAATAGAGCTTTCAAATGGTGGTTTAGATATGTGTCAAATGCATTAGAAGGAATTTGACGGCATTAGAAGACTACGCGTTTGCTGACCACACTATGGGAACTGCACCACATCAACACTTTGCCATGTGGTTGAAACATTGCCACATCAAATAATATTAATTAATTAATTTTTAAATAAATTATTTTATATTAATTGAAAATAAAATAAAAAATAATTCTTATAATTTTTATAATTTTCTATTAAAAAAAATTTCAATTCAAAAATTCTAGAAACACTGGTTGGTCCTCAGTTTGTGGACAGCAAAGGGCACCTCTAAAATGTCTCTCCTTTGCCCTCAAATCTCTCCTAATGAAGGTTGAATGTTTATTTTGTTTTTAGGGTTCATTTGCAAGCAATGGGATTTTGTGAAAATAAAACATTTRCTTGTCGCCAATTGGCTTCTTTTAAAATATGAAAAAGTCTAAAAGTCTAACTATTTGAAAAACAAGTCTTAGCATCCATTAATGTAGCAATTTATAGACTTCTCTTATATCTACATGAACAATACTCTCATGAACTAGTTCACATATTTCAATGATGGCATCACTATTCAATTTTTCTAATTCAAACACAAATAACACATCCATGTCACAAATCTTGTCTCCATTGTCAACCTCCTTCAATCCCAAAATTTCCCACTTCACATTCACAAAGCCAAAGCACATGCCAATATTTACAACCAAATGACGGCATCTTTGACTCCCAAAAAATACTAGATAATGTTGAAGAAGAACACCAATTCTCTAAATTGAATTTGACTATGAATATGCACACCCTATACCCATTCTATCTACACAAAGATCATTATCTCTCTCATGCCGCAATGTACCTCGTACAAAAAACTCATCCAATTCCTACAATCGTATTTGGAAAAACAAGACGTTATCGTTAATGTCTTAATATAGTTTGTCATTTGCATGCATTTACATGCAATTCCGTGTGGATCATTTACAAATAAAGTATTTTTTCCACAACAAGACTCAACATGTGATTAATTCAATATATTATACCAATACGAGATTTAAAATAATGATGATAAGTCAAAGTCTCAATGGTTGGAAGAGGAAAATAAGGAATTAAAGTATCAAATAAACCTCTAATAATTGTACATACATATTTCATTGATTTTTTATTTAAAAGATGTACAATCAATCCAATTCAAATGCACAAACTTATTCTCAAGTATAATGTTGAATATTGACATTTGAAACTTTTAATTTTATCATCTTCTAGCACATTTAGAATTTGTATCAATAATTTTGTATGTAGAGTTAGTATAGCAAGATTTTGTTTTAACTCTATATTAGAATTTTGTAACTTACATACATAAAATGAATTTTAAACGGATCCAATCTGGGTTGTAAATAAAAAAGCTATGAAATTAGAAATAATTTGGCATAATGTCACAAAAAGATTCTTTCTTCAATTGAAGAAATTATACTCCACAAAATGAAGTAATGGAAAGAATTCAATTATTGTCATCTTTGTAAATACCATTTTCCTATTGTAGTCTTAGTGTCAACTTGAAATCAAAGTCTATAATATCATCATTAGACCTCAAAATACAATGACTTGAAGAGAGGAACTAGATAATGCACGTGAAGAGCATTGGAATCATCTATAGTTAGATACCACCTTCTAATATGAATAAAATTTGAGCTTAATTCAAAGGGAAAATTTCAAATAAGCTATTGAACCATACTTGACGAAATTTGTTCATCTTTCTTTGTCTTGCATTTTAGTATATCCACATTGCCATTAGGATGGTGTTCCCACATACTCTATTCCTACTAGAAAGGGTTCAAAGTAGGAACAACCTTATATTATATGTTTAAGAAAGTTGGAATGACCAAAATCCCTTTAAAATTGATAATATGAGACACAACACTCATAAAATCAAATAGAATTGTCATTGTATTTCCATAATGACTATTAAGTTTCTTGACTCCATCAAAAATCATTGCATTCTTATTTAAATAATTTTTTAATACATTTAATTGATTTTGATTTTGAAGTGACAATATCCATGCCAACTAATCCCTAAAAGAGCTTCTCAAGGCAAAATTAAAATTGGCATAACTACAAATTAGACCAAATTTTTATTTATTTTTTCTCTTGCTTGTAGATAAGTTCCACATGGATTTTTTTTGGTCACTTCTACCAATTTGGGTGACTTCTTCCCTATTTTGGTCATTTAATCATCTAAATTTATATTATTATTGTAGTATAAAAGGACATGGTTGACTCCTAAAAATATGTAATAAATGTTGTGTGAATGTACATAGTTGCCTAGTAAAAATTTTAAAAAACAAGTTGGTGCTTGATGTTTGTCAATTGTCACAATCTATTTAGATGCTTCTCTTCCCAATTTCTTTTCACCCATTGCCATGAGAGAGAATGTGAATCCAACCCAAGTGGGCTATATTTTGCTTTTTTGTTGGAATAGAAAGTTGATTACCAAATTTGTAAGTGTAAGTGCTTGTCTTGTAAATGGTCTGATTAAATTATGAATGAATTCTTGTTTAAAGATATATACAAAGTCTAAATTGTGAAAAGATGTGTGTTTATTATATTATAAAAAATGAGTGTATTTCCTAGTTGTGTGATGAAGGTTTGATCTGGAATGTGTGTTATGTATTTGTGAATGTTTCTACATATTTTGCTTAATTGAAAAATGATAATTGTCAAATTCCAATCTCCTTGTCCTTGGATTGTGTTACCTAGTTTGGAAATGAACCTAATAGCATAGATTAGTCCTACTTGACCATCTTCCATGGTTCTATCCTATTATACTATTAAGTGATTTTCTATTGAGATATTATTCTATTTTGACATTGCTATCTTGAAATGACAAAAAGATGATTGAGAACCATGCAAAAAACCATAAGGCATTCACCTCTACAGGGCCTAAGGTGATTTTCAAGAGAAAATTGTCAAATCTACCATTTTCTTGTACTTTGACCAAAATTGAGAATACAGGGATTTTTGGAACTTCAACCATATAATGGTATAGTATATTATAATTATGAAAATGTGTGAAAAAAATTTCAGACCATTTGACCTTGTAAATTGAAAGATTATAATTGAGCTAATTATAAACTTGGAGGAAATTGGGGTGACTTCAAAAATAGAGAAATGGGGACTAAACTCATATAGGATCCAAAGTATTTTGTTTTTTAAATTTTGTCCCTAGTTTTGCTTCGCACCAATTAGAACTCACAAGATTGTGGAATATGGAACTAAAGAATGTAACTCAAGACATGAACCATGATTAGAGCTTAGACCAAGATGATGAGGCAGACCACAATGCATTTATTGATGAAGACCACAACTTAAACTCAACTTTCAACTCTAAACCAAGCCCAGATCACTTTACGATTGACTCTCTAGTGTTTGAATATAGAAAGAAAATTCTTTTCAGTCTTGAAAATTGAGGTCAACAAACTTTGAACCTTCTTAGAGTGAAATCCTTACTCTACATCATTATGTACTTCATCTTGTTCAGTAATTTAGTACACTTATGTAAAATTTCAAAAGCAAATACAAAGTCTACCTAATTTTGAAGCAATGTGCAAAAGGAGGTAGTTAAATAAACTAACAATACACTAGTCATTTTGGGTTAAGTTTTTGTCATCTTGTGTAATGAGGAAACTTTTTTGTTTAAAATACAAATAGTAGTAAATAAAAGATAAACAATTGAAGTACATGAAAAGAATTCAAAATTTTTGAGAGTGTAAATTCCAAGATAATAGCTTTTACAATTAAATAAAATGTTTGTTTTTTCAAACTTGTATAATAGGGTTAGTAGGGTTTTGATTCCTTTCAGAATGAGACTCTTCAATGTAAGCAATTTTCTTTTTATCAATTGTATATTATATCATATGAGTTATGTCAATTTCAAAAGTGGAAGAGGAATTTTGCAAAACATGCCAAAACTACTTGAATTGTAGGTATTTTATTACACAAACTAAGTTTGATTTGGGCATTTGATTGGAATGTTAAATGAAGTTCAGCTAGTCTAAGGGGTTGTGAGTTCCTCCAAATTCTTGGACGGTAGGAATTTGGCCACAGCAGTTAGCCGACCGCCATGTCAGATAACAATAAAAAAAATAAAGTGTTAAATTTTTTTTTTGAATTTATTTTTATTTTTATTTATTTATTTAATAATTTCAATAAATTCCAATTATTTAATTATTTAAATATTTTTTAATATTGGTGAGCAACGGGAAGTTTCCAAGATGGAGAACCAGGGCTTTTTTTTCATTTATAAAGAAGTGTCATAGTGGCGATATAAAATGTTATAGTGGTGCTCCAAATTGCAACATTCATCCACTTATTGGATGTATAGTATGGTTTTCATCCACAATTACGCGATTTCATCTAATATATATTTTAATTTCAAAGTTTTCTAGCGATTTCATCCAAATTTTTTGGCATTTTTTATAACCTTTTTTAGCCAGAATTTTTTTTCTGGTGCAATCTGGCACCAAAAAGCCAAAAAAAAAAACCTGTGGAGAACCATCGTGAAACGGCCTTCCAATGTAGCTCACAAGCATCTAATGTTTTTTTTACATTCCTATCAAAGGTTGCAAATGTATCCATTCTTTGTTAAATTTTCAAGAAACATGCAATGATTTTTTAGTTTATCATCATTTTCCTAAATTTCAATTGTTACATGAATAGATATTTGGTCCTATAGAGATTAAGTAATTATCGATATTTATATCATTTATGAATGTCCAAATGCTATTTTTCAGCGTATTTAGTTGTATTTCAATCATTTCATATAACTCCATATAGCTTTTGGAGTAAACTTTTAAACCCCTAAAGTTTCATGACTATGTTTCATCAAAAATTACTTCAAATTGCCATTTTAGTGCAAAAGGCTACACTGAAAAAAATTGTTTTTTTCATATTCAAGATTTAATATTGAAATAGACTTACTCAAGAATGTGAGGAAAAAATTTAAGAAGTTTTGGCCATGTAGATGGTAACCTATTAGTATCCAAGCTTAATGAAAAAATGAAGGGTGTTTTAGCACCTTGTTTTACTAGGTTTGAATCTTTGAAACCCTTTTAACCTAAATTTTTAGTAGGACAAAAACACTTGAGGATAAAACGTTCATGGTAGCAAATTGAGTTGAAAATCAAGAATACAAATTTAGACAAAAAAAACTTATAATTTCCATTCTTAAACTTTGAGCGCCCAATGCATGTTTACCGAAATCTAGACCCTTTTGAACTAATTTTCATCTAATTGTCACCCAAAATGAAATCCATAGAAACTGACCGCATTGATCGGGGGAAGAGACATGTCCAAAGCTACAAGCAAATGGACAAATGATTTGAACGTATTGTTGAAAAGATTATAGCACTCAAAGATTATGTCTGGACTTATGCACATCCAGAGGGTGGCATTGCAAAGGGCTATTGAATAGATGACACACTCGAATTTTGTACGGAGTACATGCACAAGTATAGACAGATGATGCATTGCAATTGTTGAAAATCTTACATCTTATTTTCTTAGAAGATGTGTTGATTGCCCTAAGAACAAGACTCATCATACCTTTCACATCACTAATTCAAATAGAATAAATCAAAGCTTTCAATGTAGAGGAAAAATTACTTCAACCATTGTAAATAGTTGGCTTACATAAACACTCAATTTGTATAAGGTCCCATGTTGGGCTTGGGAAGCATTTTGAATGATATATTCATTACGTTCTTCCATATAGGCATAAATATATTCTATGAAGAAAGAAATTGAACTTATGCATCTTTTTGTTACTTTAGATCAAGCATTTCGTGTTTAGAAGTGCATAATTTTTTCTCTCAAACACCAAAAAGATTAAAATAATAAATTATTTCCATAGAGCTCGTACATTCCCTTACCTTCAAATAGAGTTTAAAGAAATTGCAGTAATATTTATTGATATAGAAACTTGCCCCTAATTTTAGGGGACCTTTATTCCAAGACTTTGGACTTTTAGAGGGTAAAAAATGTTCATCATCCACACTCATTATTGGACTCTCTCTAAAGAATTGAGCTTTATACGAGTTTAAAAGTTTAATCCTCTAACTAAGCTAAAATCCTTTTTTGAATTCTTGCTAGTTTATGCTTATATTTTAGTGCAAATATATTATTAATTTCATTTTGACTACCTTTTTTAACTCATAAATTGGTCATAATTGAAGGTTGCATTGTAAAATAATCTATATTAAATTGGATGGATGTAAATTTATTTAGACAGAACATTATCCATAGGAAGTCATTAGTCTATCATCCATGCTAGAATATTCAAAGCACTTATGGTGCATTTACATTAATATAAAAATTTATATAATTTAAAAGGTTTAAAGATTTATTTAGACCTTGATGAATTTCTTGTAGCAAGTTGGAAACCTCCACCTTATTCAAACATGGTGCATGAGATGGTAAGTGGATTATATCTAAAATTGCAAGTTTTATTTAACACCCGTGTGAATATATATAAATTTCAAATAGTTAAAGGTTGGAAGGGAATGTTGAGGGTCTTTAACCCCAAAATGCCCCAAAGCACCAAATTTTAGTGTTGACTAAACTTGAAGTTATACAAAATCTTACTTTAGTACCATTTTGGATTCTTTTGAATTGAATTGAATACCGACCTTTAAAGTCCATCCTAAGCATCAAAGATTTAATTTTGAGCAAAATTGTTCATGATTTTTCTATTCAAGACTTTGTGTAAGGATGTTTATTGCTAATTCTGATTTTTTAGGGTTAGAAGCACATGAAGATGAGACTCAAATCCCTTAGATTTTGAGGGAAAAACCACAATAAAAACTTATCTTACAAAGCTATAATGTAGATTTTGAGATGTTGTTGATTGAATATTGTTATGCATATGATGCATTCTAGCCTCATCATTTTTTTCATGAATGACCCCAATTTTAGATTCAACATATAAAAAATGGATTAAAAGACTTCATATAACTTTCATACTTTTAACACCTTCTTCATCAATCATTATAATCTTTCAATCTATAAGTAACATTGTTGTAATTTCTATTCCTCCATGATCAATAACATCTCTACAAGTCATCAAAGTCAAGAAATATTTCTGCAAATAAGGTAGAACCACCTATAACCAACCAAATAAAGAAATTTGGACAAATTTGAAGCAATGGAATGCAAGGTAAATATTTTTAGAAGTGTGTTGATAAAAATGATGAGGGTTGCAAAAACTTCGGTAATATTATTGCATGAATTGAAATTACTATGAATTTGAAAGGCAAAAAATGCTCCAAACCCATAACCGATCTCTAGACTCTTCCAATTCCAATCATTCAAAAAACTGCTTTTCCGCTCACTGCTTCCCACTTTTTTTTGCACTACTTTGGAACATGTATCATGAACATTGAGTCTCAACTTTGAAAAGATGAGAAAAAAACATTCTAGCCTAGGTTGGAAATAAGTCAATCTATGGTTGGCTATCGGGCACTCGTTGATAATGAGTGGTTCTACCTTACTTCCATTTGTACACATGGAAGCTCAAAAGTTCTAACTACACCAACAATTAATTCAAAAGTAAAGTAGAACCACCTATAACCGATCACTTAAGCAATTCTAGACAAGATTTGGTGTAGTGCAACACAAAGCAATATTTTTAGAGGTGCAATGATAGAAATGCTAGAGATTGCAAAAACTTTGGTAGTTTTATTGCTTGAATTGAAATTATTATGCATTTTCAAAGGCAAAAAGTGTACCGGACCCATTGCTAATCTTTAGACTCTTCCAATTCCGATCACTCAAAAAATTGCTTTTCCACTAACTACTAACTACTTTCTTGGGCACTAAGTTGAGACATGTGTCATGAACTTTTAGTCCCAACTTTGAAAAGGAGAAAAAAAACATTATGGTCTTGGTTGGAATTACGTCAGTCTATATGTTGGTTATTGAACCCTGATCGGTTATGGGTGGTTCTACCTTAGTGCATTCTTGTACAATAGCAATGAAAGATTTGGAATTAGTGCCGAGAAATTAGTGCTAATTTCACTAACTTATTTAGTGTAGAAGATGCCGGTTCAATKGCAAATGTCGGTCCAAGACAGACTCCCCTCCATTATTATGACCTCCCTCCCTCATGGTGCACGCGTTGCCAGCCAATCCGTGGGAGCGATTGGAGCAGTACATGTGGACTGTGGAGGGTGTGACTGGACCCGTACGTGCCACGTAGACTTTCGAAGGTTCCACCTCGACAGACGAGTGGCGGAATGACTGACAGGGACCGCTTACCAGTGACCTACTGTACCTTACTAGTAAGTTACCAAGTACGGCATTCAGTTGTCTGGGAACGCGCAGAGATTGGCTGCATTTGTTGATACTTCCGGGGGGGGGGGGCATCAGTCTTCCATTGAAGAGCCTGAAGATGCTCCGTCATCATTGCCATCAAAGGACAAACTGAAGCTCCCAAATATGTAGTGACATTTTATTATTAACTTATTTATTTAGAGCTTCAATCAATCCAACACTGAACACTGAAAAAAATCTATGCACAAATTATATCTTATTATTTTTGTACCAGTGTGAGTGAACTATTAAAATTTGAGATTATTATTGGTGGAAACGCATCAAAAAATTCTTTCAATATGTAGGGCTTGGATTTTGCAACTTGTGAGAGTCCAGTAGAAGCAAGCTAAAAGACAAAAAAATAATTAAATTGGAAGGTGCCCCCCAAAAATTGTGTTTATGGCATTTTTAATTAGATGGTGCTAATAAATTGAGCTTGGTGATTGCAAGAGAATTTTGGAGCCTTTACATTTGTGAAAGATGGTCCTAGCTAGGGAACTAAGTAAAAAATGCAAGAGCGTGGTTTCCGAGGTCTTTGATTTGGACATTAGCTTGGTGCTCAAATGGGCCTTTCAAACCAAGCTTTCACCATGTCGTCTAGTTCTCTAGGAAGTCCTACCTTTCTATTAGTGTTATGATTGTCCGAATTTTCTTTCAAGTGAACTTACAAACGCCAAGCCATTATATAATACCCTATTTCTAACTTTACCTTATTGTTAAGCATTGTAGAAACAAAGAATACACCTATTGGTCCAATAATCGAAGCAATTTGGATGACTAACTAACTTCGTTAGCGAGGGCCACATTCTTTATGTGTTTAGAGTATCGCCACCATGGCTACACATACAAAAATGACTCCACGATCTAGGCCCGGGAGCCCAAACTACCCACTGTAGCTTTGAGCACTTTCTTCAAAGCACTGGGCGAGCCATATTTTTGTTCAATTACCTTAGAGCCCCCATTGCACACCCGGACAAAAGGGGCAAGCTAGCCTCAATTGGCGTGTCCAATGAGTGAGTCGGGCCTTCTTTTTTGGCTATCACCCCACCACAACTCCGCCTTGAGACACGGGGAGGAAGTCAACATGGTCTCTACAAGCGCCACCTCACCCGCACAAAGAATGGAGAAGCAATTAATGTCCCAAAAGTACCTCGAAAAATGAGCAAAGGACAAAATCCACCCATACCGCGGCACGGGCAAGACTCCTCATTTGGCCATCCGGTCTCTACAATTGGCCGTGGCTGGCCAACTTTTAGGCGCCGTGGGGGCTCGCGTGGGGGAAATAAATGGGGCCGGCCTAGCGAATCCACGGGTTTGCTTGCTTGGCCGTGTGCAGTGGAGATGCTCTTAGTTTGGTGTAGACAYGGAGAGCTTTGCTCGAGCCCAAAGTTGACTAATTTCTTTACCAAGGTGTGGATGGGGAGATTTTTGCCCAAGCCTAGAACTGATCAATTTTTGTGCAAGGGTGTGGTTAGGGAGCACTTTGGAGGGTGGAGGGATCAATTCAAATTGGGAGCCCTCTCAATAAATTAACCCTTGAAGGATGGACCGGTGGCCATGGAAATCATGCATTTTTGATACCATGTGACATCATCTACTTTGAGAAGCCAAATATACTTATTGGAAGTCAAAGTACTAGAAAAGATCTTTCCTTTCCACTTCTAATACCAAGGATGAAAAGTTGCAATTGTGTCCTATACGGTTTGATTCTCCATCATCCAAGGGACACAAATACATACACCGCGGCGTTCAAGGGCTAATCCCCTAATGGCATGTTTTCCATTAAAAAAAGAAAAAAAGAAAACTCAAAACTGCCATTTCTAAAGCAAATAGCCAAAAAAATAATTTAATGTTTATTTTGGCATATCTAACCGTAGGATCTTGTACTAGACTTGCATAAGAATGTGTGGAAGAAATTTCACAAACTTTGGCCATGTAGATTGCAAGATATTTGCGTTTAAATTGAAGGAAACAAGTTTTTTGGCAGCTTGCTCAACTACATTTTTTGGCTTTGAACCTTCATAACTTATGATTTTTTCTCTATTGATTTTGAATTTCTTTTTTTACATAATAAAAATTTGAGTTGAGAATCTTGGAAAAAAAATTCAACAAAAATACATTTAATTGTCACTCATTAAAAAAATGTTAAATAGAAGTAGGTTCAAGATTGAAGGAATATCTAAATTGTTAATAGCTCTAAGATGGAATTGAAATACACTAATCTTAACGGTGAGATTGTTCTAGCAAGAGATCTTAACCTTGCAAAGCTTTTTTTTTGATGAATTGTGAAAATTGAGGTCAAAAATGAATTCTACAAGTTATTTTTTCAAGATAATGCTTTTATTGCCCGAAATCTAAGATTGTCCATAACTTTTGCATAACAAATCCAAATGAAATGAATCAAAGCTTCCCATGTAGGCAATTTTTTTTTTTAAATTTAAAAAAAACTATTTGAAGTTTTCTTAAAAGTTAATTTCTAACTATCGAACTAAAGAAAGGGCTTTTTGTGCCATAACTTTTGCTCCCGACTTTACAAAAAGTTTGAACCCTGCAGGAGGCTGCTATGGCACCTCGTGATGCCAATACAAAAAAAATTTAAAGATCTATTAATTTTTAAATTAAATTTAAAAATAAAGTTTTAAAAAAAAGGGCTTAAGATGATGTGTCGCTGACATGGTCGTACTAGTGCCATGTCAAATCCAATTTCTTAAAAATAAAAAACATTTGTTTTCTCTAATTGCACAAGAACTTGCGGCTCCTTCCAAGGTTCAAATTTTTTGTAATGACTCCAATTGAAATAAAAATTATATTTTCGGAGAGATAACGTGTTTCCTATCTTCTCTCAAAAATTCAGAAGATTAGGACATACATTGAGACCATAGGAACTTGCTTGAAATCAATTTTGTCCTCCAAGGGGACATGGGACAATAGAAATTAACCCTTAAATGATGCCAAGGCCATATTTTGGTCAATGAATGAGAGAGCATCTTCTTGTATAGGACAAAAGTGCAACTATTCATCCTAGGAATTTTATGTGAAAAAGAAAGATCTTCTACAATATTTTGACTTCCAATTCTACTTTTGAGATATTTGAACCAATGATTCTCAAGGTTAGTTTCAAAATTCATGATTTCCACAGTGACCCGTCATGTGTTTAAGGGTTAAAACATTATTTTTGAAGTCTTATGGGTCGAAATGTCACTAAGGTATAGAAATTTCAACCATACAATCTTGTAATGTATGTGTTGTAGATGACATGATTCGAATTTGGAACCATTTGGCTACATAGATTGGAAGATTTTAATGTTTTAGTGTTCAAAAAGGATATTGAAATTTTCCTAGAAACACATTTGGACGTGATATTTGATTTCTAAACCTACTCAAGTGAAAAAACTTTAAACCATAAAATGCTTCATAACCATCATACAAAGACATTGATGAAAAAGATACTATTTAATATCAATTGACTCATTGTGTTCGCAAAATTACTCTGAAAATAGCAAAAAATGTTGCAAAAATTACATCTGCAGTTGAACCTCCTTCAACTAAAATGTTTCTCAATCACTCAAAACTTTTTGGATTGATATGAAGTTTTAGACACACAAACTAGAATAGTATGTGCAACTTTTTTCATTTTTAAATTAATGGAAACAATCATTGTATGAAGAAGAAATAAGCCACTTGGATTCTTTGTAATTCAAAAATGTCTAGATTTTAAATGTTGAATTACTTCCAAACATTCCAAACAACTTGGATTGACATAAAACATCTAACACAATATTTAGAATTCAAGGAGAACATAACCTAATAGATTCAATTGAAAACAAACAATGGATGAAGGAGATTTCAAGTCCTTGAATTTGCAGCCATCAAAATGCAATTCAGTGAATTTCAAGTTGAATCCATGAACTTCGAATAGATTTCAAAAAATCATTTCATCTTTGACTGATATAAGAATTTTAGTGCACAAACTAGAAGAGAGAGCATAGATTTTCCAACAAATTTTGATAGATTCGGAAATCGGATGTAAAAGTTACAACACTTCAAATTGAACTTCCAAACTATGTGAGTACACTTTTGATCCCTTGGAGAGCTTAGAGGTTAATGCAGTCATTGTGAGCTCAAAAGAATCCAATTGTTGGCATGCATAGGTCCCGGTCTATACAGAGGCCTCGACCTACCAAGCACTTTGCAATAACCACCACCATTAGCTTACTATGAGGATTTAACCCATTAAAGACCGTGGTTGATTTGGGGGGTGGGCAACACATTCTCTAGTTTCTAATTAAACATGAAAAAAATATCAAATTGTGATGCTTTGCGGAGATTTGATCATGCCGATGGAATTGGCATGAATGATTGGGCCTCCACAATAAATTTTGTGGCAATTCAAGGTTCCCTTATTGGAAGTTTTTTGTATTTTCAACCCAAATTTCGTTAGTTTTTTCAATCCCTAAACCACATTCCTGCATAAATTGTCCCGATTCTTGTCCCAATGCATAAAATTTACAATTCTTCACACCCATCCCCTTTCGTCTGTATCCAAATTCATTCTAAAACTGACTATCAATGAAAAAGTATCAATATCAACCCAAAAGTGGTTGATTGATCCTTAATGGGTTAACCGCCCCACAATGCTCATGTTCTAAAGGGTGGGGGAATGGGTTTGTTTGCATGGACAAGCTAGTAGAGTAAAGTAGAAGCACCTAAAGATAACAAGATTTGTTTATTGACATGTAGAACTTAGTTCTAAAATAACACACAAGTGAATCCAAAGCTAACAGGTGGAATACAAGAAGTTTGTCACGATCATGCCATGGCGGGTTGTGCTTTGGTCAATCTTCTGCAAGTGATCCATGTTTATTGGGTCTATTGCTTTTGGGTGTTTTGGAGACCACTTGTTTGTTAGCCGTCTATGATCCTCAATGGGTGCAGCTATCAGCAATTGTTTCCACAAACTCGTATTATATTCATGTGAGCTCAGAAAAATACGATTCCCATTTTGTTGGTTTCCTAAACCCATTTCCTAACAAGCGCACACATTGTTCTATTCTATGGCCACTCTCAAGATCTGCAGATCTTGAACAAGTGTTACTTTTAGGTACGTCTACCTTATGTGCAATCGCCATACGGTAAGTAACCAGTTCTGTCCTTTTTCCAAATCCCCATTCCTTTTGGTTCTTCTCGAAATAAGCTGGCCACATGTCAACCCTTTGTGGTTCATTTTGCTTCACTTATCCACCCCAGTATGCATCATGCGCACTTCAAGGACCACATAACACATATAAAGTGGACCTAACTTATTTYCAGATTCCCTTGTTCTTTGACCTAATTAAAAGGACTGTCCTCTCCTCTTGGAACTTCCACAGCTCTCATCTTTGACCTAACTTAAACCCTTGAACGACGGACCGGCCGTGGAAATCATGCATTTTTTAAACCGTGTGACATCATCTCCTTTGAAAAAGCTAAATATATTCATTGGAAGTCAAAGTACTGTAGAAGATCTCCCCTTTCCACCCCTAATACCGAGGATGAATGATTGCATTTCTGTCCTACACCGTTTACACCGTTTGATTCCCTGATCATCGGGCTCAAAACATCCGCCGCTGCGTTCAAGGGTTAAGTTACCAAGACCTTTGTTTTCTCTTCAAGTCGGTTCCAATTTCCATCAGTTGAAGGCAATCCTTTTTTTTTGTTTTTTTTATGAAGTGCCAAAGTGGCAATACAAAATGTTATAGTGATGCTCCAAATTTTAACATTCATCCACATATTGAACAAAAAATATCATATTAGCATATATCACATGTCCATAATTTTGTTTTCATCCAAGATTATTGTTTAAATCAAAGTTTCCCGGTGAAAAAATTCTTGGTTTGTTATCGTTTTTTAGCAAAATAATTTTTTTCCCGGTGCAATCTGGCACTTGAAAGCCCAAAAAATGACCTGGTTGAAGGTGAACCAACCACTAGAATGAACCCCGTTGTTTTCAATTCAGGAGATTTGGAGCTGTGTTGCTTTTCACTGAGAATGATCTAATGTTGTTAGTAGCCAAGTTGGCCCCATGGTTTGTTATTCAAGACTTCTTTCCCTAACCTCACGTTTTGTCACTATTTTAGGGAATGAAAAGCAACTGGTCTCATAGTAGTGAGCCCATCACCACCACCTTTTCAATTCTGCACCCTTACGTAAGTAATTTGTGCTATACATTTTCCCTTTGAAATGTACCCCATGGGTACACTAACAAGGGGAGGGAGAATTGAAAAAGTGTCAAAAATAAAAATAGGTTGGTTCACGTATTTTGTTTTTGTTCATTTTTTGACACCCAACTGCAAGACACCGTCTTATACCATACAGTCCACACCTTAAGTAAGGATGTTTGTTTTGTCGTTTTGTTTGTTATGTTGAGATCTCCGGGACCGTACATCCCTGGTCGCGTTCTTGGTACCGTCGGAAAGCCCTCGGTGAAGAGGGGTGCACAAGCTTTGGTTCTTGATGTTTGGACCTACAATGTGAAAATTATGCATTTTTGAGTAATTTTTTAACCCCTAAAGTCTCAAGGCCATTTTTCTGTTAAAAACCAGTAAAACCTATCATTTTTGTTGCATTCATCCAAAAAAACAAAAAAAGAATTTTCCAAAATCTAACCATAGGATCTTGTACTTCACTTGTCTTAGATCATGTGGTAAAAATTTCATGAAGTTTGACCTTATAGATCGGAAGATATTGGCATTCAAAGTGGAAAAAGAGAGCTTTTTTGAACACTGGACTGCAATTTCAGATGACTTTGACTATCATTTGTCAAATTTTTTTGCACTACAGACTTCGAATTTAAAATTTTTTATGTTGAAGAATTGAATTGAAATTCTAGATAAAAAAAACTCAAAAAAAAACCACTTGATTTTCAATCTTTAAAAAATTGTTAAGTAGAAGTAGGTCCAAGATTGAAAGAATAACTAAATGGTTAATAGCTCTAAGGTGGGATTGAAATAGAATAATCCAAACGGTGAGGTTGTTCTATAAAGTGGGTACACCCAAAAGCGCAGCTGACCTTAAAGCGCCATCTACAGTCCATGTACATTTCCAAAATCAGTCATGTACGCAGACTGTGGATGGCGCTTTCAGAAACAATCTTTGACCCTTAATAACTTTTGCATATTGTATCCAAATGGCATGTTCTTTGGTGCATTAGAACCTCCTTTCACTTGCCAACAAGACATTATAAAATTTTGAACAGTCTAATAATAGTAACTAGACACAGTGCCAATTTGTGGCACTTTTGGGTGTACCCACCTTAAAGTAAACTTCACCTTGTACAACAATTGTTTTTGAAAAATTGTGAAAATCACATTCAGAAATGAATGCTATAAGTTTTTTTTTCAAGAAGATGCTTAGATTGCCCGAAAAACAAGATTGTCCATAACTTTCTCATTACTAGTCCAAATAGAATGAATCAAAGCTTCACATGTAGACAAAAATATATCATTTCAGAAAAAAAATACTTGAAAATTTAATTTTGAATTTTTGCAAATTTTTTTTTGCTGCCCGCCGAGTTTAGTTCTGGGTTTTTTGTTGTATAACTTTTGCTCCTGGGCACCAATTGAAATAAAAATTATATTCCCACAAACCTAATCAGTTTTTCTATCTTATGAGAAAGTTCCAAAAAGTTTCATAAAAAATCAAGGTCACAGGAACCTGCCCGAAATCCAAAGTGTGCCCCGAGGGGACAATGGGACTTTAGGGGTTAGTTACAAAAAAATTAGGAAATTATATTTTTACTAAGAGGAGAATTGGCAACAGCACAAGGTCGTCCATCTTGAAGTTTGACTGAATGTTTGCTCTGTTATATGAACCTGTTGTGCCCAATGTTTTGAGTTATGACAAATGGGTAGTCCGTGGGTCTGACATGTGGACCTGCACACCAATTCATGGAGATTATTCAATTTGCCAATCCACAAGACCTGCCAAAGTGCCAAACTTGTCTTTGTTGGGGGGCCAACACCTGCCTGGAGTACAAGAGCACTGGTCCCCAGCCTACATGGAAGCTTATTACTGTAGTGCAGAATCAACTTAAAGCATCCCCACAGCTATGGACTACCTTACCTTATCAATGGTCTCTTGCCAAGGTTTGTAGTAGTTCACCAAATTCACTGGGACTACAGTATGGAATTCAGTATTTTCCATATGCAACACCTTGACTGCTTGGTGGGCTTTGATGTTGGAGAGGCTCATATTGTTAGCAGTTTCTTCTCAAACCATATTTTGCGTAGGGGGCCATGTACTTCTTGTCTTCATGAATTTCGGCTTACACTTCATGAATTTTGGCCTGTACTTCATGGATTTTGGCTTCTACTTCGTGAATTACCTCACGTCAAATTCAATTATGCTAAGTCTCCCTAAAGACATTCCAAAACAAAATTAAAATTAAAAAAATGCAACTTCCAAAGCTTACTAAATGTTGAAATATAGCCAACTACGGCATTTTCATAGAGTGCATACTATACCAAAAAAATTTCAAGAACTTGAAATCCCTAAAACAAACTCGTTAACATATCATGTTGCTATTCAATGGTTGCCATGTTATGTTGTAAAAATCCCATCCCAAAAAGAAATCCTCGGGAAGGAAGTCAAACAATGTTATGTACACTGAAACTTTGGCAAGATCAATCCAATGTAGACATTGTGAGTTCTATCCAACATCGTAAAGGGGTTAACATACTCGACTTATCCCTGAAAGATTGAAGATGAGTACATGATAGACTCCACTAAGATCCCTTTGATGACTTGAAGATGTTGTGGAGGATTAAGTTTTCTCTCTCGGAACTACGTGAATACGTTTGCAGCAAAACATCGGTAACCATTGTAAAACATTCTCCTTTGGAAATTGGGATGATTCCTCCCCAATTTTGTGAGGGTGAATTTAGTTTAATGTGCAAAGAGTCAATGGTTGATTGAAAAGTTACAAACGTTGATTGGGAAGTTGTAAAGAGTCCTTCCATGGCTTAGAAGTTGTAACAATGGGGGCTTTTGCTTTGAGGGAGGAGCAAAAGCTCGCCCTCCCCCCCTTTATTGTTGGTTAATAATGGTATGTAGTGAATGGTGTTGGAAATGTTATGGTTGAAGAATTTTTTATTCTATTTACAAAAACAAATGCATCTAGCATGCTTATTAAATTTACAAACTATTAGTTCTTGTTCTTGATCTAAATTTTATTTATAAAAATGATTGTTTTTGGATTTAAGTCTAACTCATGAAATGGAGTTTGTTTAGTTTAGTTTTCAAAATTTTGAACCCCAGTGGAAAAAATGAACATTTTATTGCTATTTGAATTTGGGGCTATTACCACATTCCATCTATTGATTTTCTAAGATAATTTCTTTTGTATGATTGTGCAATTTTATTGATATTTTTTTTTCATAGGAAAGCTACATAAGTCTTCTTTCATTTCAATAGTGGGGGTCATCAAAATTATTCTACACAAATGAGGGATTATGCTTGTTACAAGAGCTAATAATGAAAACAAGAGCTATGCTCAAACACCCCAGGTCCTTTAGGGGTTAAGTAGAAGTTGCCAATTTACGACTACAAAAACTTGTGTAAAATTGGTATTTTCAACCAAAAATAATATTGTACACAAGCCTCTTGACACAACCCACGCCCCCATGCATGATGTCTTTAGAGTTCTGCTTTGACCATTCCGAAGAGGGGAGAAGTTTGGAGCTTTGTTCCAAAAATATTTCACCTAGAGAAAAACTCAAGAACTTATTATTTATCAGTATGAGGGATGATAAAATTTGTAGAATTTGAATTTGTACTTGAAACCAAGGACCCCAAATTAGATGAGGTCAAGAAAAGTAACAAAAGTAATTAAGGTAGAACTACCCATTTCCGACTAGTGCCCCATAGCCAACCGTAGATTGACTTATTTTCAACTAAGGCTAGAATGTGTTCTTTTATTCTTTTCAAGGTTGGGACTAAAAGCTCATGATACGTGTCCCAAAGTAGTGCAAAAGAAAATAAGAAGCAGTGAGTGGAAAAGTAGTTCTTTGAATGATTGGAATTGGAAGAGTCTAAAGATTGGCTATGCATGCGGAGCACTTTTTTCCTTTAGAAATTCACAGTAATTTCAATTCATGCAATGAAATTACCAAAGTTTTTGCAATCCCCATCATTTTTATCAACAAACCTCTAAAAATATTTACCTTGCATTGCATTGCTTCATATTTGTCCAAATTCCTTATTTGGTCGGTTATAGGTGGTTCTACCTTACTACACTAATGATGGTATATAGTGTTACCTACACTAATTGATTTAAAACAGCCATAAGTTTTTACTCTAAATGAATACATTTATCTACTATAGGTACAAAGTTTTCCCAACTATAGAACTATTAGGATCCATGCTCCCAGTAAAAATATTCATGAAGAGTAAAAACTTATAGCTTTTCTAAAATAATTAGTATGGGTAACACTATTTACCATCGTTAGTGTACTTCTTTTAGGGGCAGATTTACAAACTAGGGGCAAATTTACCTTTTTAATGTCAGTGTCACTGTGACCATGTACAATGAACSCAAGAATTGCGCTGAATTCAGCAGATATCCTGCAAACGAATTCTTCGGCGGGGGCATTTGMTAATAAATTCTTGATTCCATGTCTAAATTTGAGCTACAGTARTGAGTACAAGTGGGAAGGAAGAAAATCAGAAAAACAAATCAATACTAACTTACCTTAATTGGATCACATATAATATAAACTGTGACTAGGATCCTGATTAAAATATCATGAAACTCCTCTAAATTGTCTGTTGGCATACATTACAACATACATTACAAGATCTCGTGATAAAGTTTGTGAATTTTTTAAGTTAGTCACCTTAGAGTGGGAAAGGGGTCTTGCCCATTTGTTCCAAAGTATATACAAAAAACTCCATCTGAGCTCTTTGGATTGTATTTGCCTTTCTTTTCTCAAAAACAAAAAAATTTATAAAAAAAAAGGGCAACTGAAACTTGGCATAACTGCAGAGACGGATCTTTTGATATTTTTAGGGAATTAGTGACGCATCACTCATGAACAAATTCGCACATTACCGATGCCACGAAGCTTACCCTGCGCAAGGGGCAGCACGAGTATAATTCTAGGTGACGCCTGGGTATCTTCYGGGTATATTGTTGATACCTAGGCTACCATGGTATCAGCYTCGCCGCCTGGGATTTCATCTCGCACCGCCTACAAACACCACAAACTCGGMGCATTCCTTCCCTTTCGCTACAGCGACGGTGTTCTCCGCCATGGATCCTCCACCTCTTCCTCCCGTCGTCTGATTCGCCCTTCCCTTTTCACTTTCCTCTCCGCCTCTAGCGCTTGCAGCTTTGAAATCGCGCTTTCTCTATGCTGTGAATCGAGAATTTTCTGGCATTCTTGTGAATCGTTGAAATCCAAGTCGTGCCTTGGTTGTGGAGACGCTTAGAAGCGTCTGAATTGCTTGAGAGTTAAACTTCTTTGGCTAAGAAGAGTCTGCATCGGAGTTTTCGGCGGCGAGTCTGTCGGTAAGTGGATTTTATAGCTTTTAACGGTTTAAGGAAGTTTTGGAGTATGCAGACTTGAAACTAGAGTTCTTGTGTGAGTCGAAGAATAGGTAGATGCTCGAGAAGATTGAAATGAGTAGACAGTAGGAATCTTCTTATTAAATTTGCTTGGAGGAGGATATTCTTGTGAAGTTGAATCTCCTTATGGTGGAATGGTTCTAAGAACTAGGAAGATGCTTTAGACGATCGATTTCTTTTCAATCTTCTGAAGTTGAATCTGCGCAGTTTTCTTTGCGGATTTGCTCTGAAAGTTGATCGGTACTGAGGTTKTCTCATCCTTTGGTTTCTGCAGGGATTTGTAGAATCCATTCTCACAATCGAATCTACGTGTACGTAATTCACTATCGCGCATCTGAAGCCGAGTAGCGTAATTGTTGTCCAGCGGTGGAGTGTGCACGATCAATCTGTGGACATAGCTGAAGAGCGACGGATATGACCGGAGTTCACGCATACAGTTCACACTCCTACACCTCCCTGAGAGATGTTGTCGCCTGCTCCTTCGTTGCTGCAAGCAGCAATCAATGGAGTAGCCAGCTTAGTCCCAGCCAGTCCCTCTCCGACATTCGCCACGTCCACATGAGGAATCCCTTGTTGGAGAAGGCTGCAAGAGCTTATCTTGCTACGGCCAGCGGCACTCAGCGTGAACGCAATTCCTCCGGAATGTCGTCGAGCTTTTCATCTTTTCTGAAGATTTTCGGAGCTCCTTTATACAACATTTTCGGAGGTGCCTCGGCTTGGTTTAAGCAGTTGTACTTCAAGATCTAAAAGAGGAATCCTCAGCAGCTTTGGAGGTGGGATCGCTGTTGAACATGTGGCTTCTTGAGAAACGGTGTTAGATTGGCTTAATAAGATCGAAGGAAAACATTTCGGCGGAGGAAATTTTGTATTCAAAAGTAGGCCGGTGTTGGTGCAAATGATGGGCGCTTACAGAAAGGAGGGTCGACCTTCTGCAGCCCTGATGCTTCTGATTCACTTAGGTTCAATGCCTATGTGGTAATTATACAATAGCTTTCTTATAATCCGACTAGAGGTCAGTCCTCAAAGTCTGATTTTATATCTTATGTAAGTCATTGATCCAGGTGGAGTTCAAGTCCTTGAGTTTCTTGCAATGGATCTTGTAAATGCGGGTTGTATATATGCATTTATTTATAGCACTGTTTTCTTGCTATAGAGATTTGGTTGACTGATTAGACCGATTTTAGTAGAGGTGCTTGATCGTATTACCCAYCAAGGTGCATCGCGTCGAAGAGAGGATATCTTCGCATGGAGGTGTTTTTGCCCTCACCAGATGATGTGCTTCCCTTAGCTGTGTGCGACGAGCACCCATGCTTATTTCAGCGGTGGAGGTGATGGTAGTGTCACTCAATTCTTTTGTATATTATTATATCATCTGAAGTTTCTGATAATTTTATCTTCTGGTCTCTAGCAGCTTCGTTCGCCTTTATTTTCCCCTGTTACATGTTTCTCTTGTCCTTCAAACTTTAAGTTTTTGTCAAGCACATCTGAATGGATTCACCAGGAAGAGTGACATTGCTCATTGACGCAATTGCTCTCATTGGAATTTGACTACACCTTTATATGGATCTTATTTTTTGGTCACTATGAAGAGCTATGAGTATCTGTATTCAGTTATTTCTGAATCTCCGCTTTGTCTGTATCAAACAATGCGGTGCTTTTATGAGTGGTTTTTAAAGGCACATATAGTGTAGATTTAATAGAAATACAAATTGCATGCATTATTCATATCAATTCAATGCTAGGGGTCTTAAATTGTTTGAGAAATATTCCCATTATAGGGGAGGCAACCCATTTCCGATCACCTCCCTATTTCCAATCAATAGACTGTTGTCTTTCCATGAAGTTATGGCACAGTCCATAGAGTACTAAGAGTAGTTGTGGCTCATTAAGATTGGTTGCAAGCACCTCAATATTGCAATCAACCCTTGGTCAATTTTGCAAATAGCCTATGGTTAGAAATAGAAAGGACTATATCACCATTATAGGTTGAAGAGAATCTTCCACTAAAAAATTACTAGTAATTTCATTTTATGTAATAAAATTTTGGAAAAATATACAATCATTCCAAACTCTATTGTTGTACATGGGAAAAATTCCACATTCAAAAAACTTGCACTCCAAATATGCACAATTGCTTATTTGATCAGAAATGGGTTGCCTCCCCTAAACCTTTGTATTGATATACAAATAGTATGCCTCCTTTGTCCATTATTCTGAAATCAAGGTATCACTTGAACCGACTTTTTGAGTCCCAACGTGGAACCCTAAATAGACAAACTACTTAGAGTGGTTGGAGTTATCTTTTTCTATTGTACTATGCACTCTTTATCACTTATTATAGTGGTTGTCAATGAACGAGCAATGGATGGAGAAAGAGCCAATAGCTTGTGAGATCCAAATAACTTAACCTTGTAGGATGCTGTGGACCACTATGGTCTTATGGATGACTTCAATGTTAATTGTACAAAAAGAGAATGCACTTATTGGTTGAATAATCAAAGATTTTTATTGACTACCTTGGTCATGGGGGGCACGTCCTTATATGGTCAACAATTGGATGCCATCATCCAAACAATTGAGTAGGAAGATGGCTTAAGATTATAAATTATTGCCTTCAATAAGTTAGAATTACSTAAATGTAACACTTATTTGAGATGTAGTGATCTTTAGGGTCTCTACATAATATAATGGGTTGAGTTGTGAAGAAAAACCAGGGTGAATTGACCCCCTCATTGCCCTTTTTTTTATCTCTAGGGAAAACACTGGAATTCTTTCATCTGCCACRTATGACAAAATTTGCAAATTCTGAATTCATATTTGATATCAGAGGCCCCAAATTAGCAGGGTAAGGTGAAGAAATGCAAAATTGACGCTGCACAATATAGGGGACAATTTTTACATTTACTTTGAGACAGGGGCAATGGGGGCCGTTAAGAAATGGGTATAGATGCCAACAAAATTGGTTTCATTATTTCTTTAAGATGGTATGAGGAAAGTAAGAATTTTTTGATAGACCATTGTAGGCACACCAATTTTGGACAATAGACCTTGATTGAAGTGCACATGGATAGTGGAAAAAGAGACATTAAAGAGATTGTATCACACACAAAATTTTACAAAATAAATGCTTGTAATCTTTACTAGTTGTAGATTGTATTCATGTTGCATGCCTATCCACTATGCCTCACTTTAAGCATCTTTTTAAAAGTATATTCAAATTAGTGGGTTGTTTTAGGTACTACCGTAATTTAATTGTTTGAACGTGTGAGGTAGCTAGCTTGTATAAAGTCCATTCTCAAATAAAGCAAGACATTCGTTCCCTGTATTAGTTTCTCCAACCTTTAAGTCCCAAGAGTGAAGTATTTTCCTCCCTATGGGACATGGAGGCCTTCAATTAAATTCTTCAACCTAATACATATCAAAAGGCTCGATGAAAGCTATTTAGATGTATTGGTAAAAATGAATCCTTATGGACAATTTGATGGAATTTAGGTAAATGATATTTTTATACAGATGTGAGAGAAATATGAAAAAATTAAAAAAAAATAAAGTCTGTAAGGCATTGAATGTATTCTAGTTAGTGTGCCTTCATATAAATTAGTACATTTGTTTTGATTGATGATTGTGGGTGCACATAGAGGAATTCTCTAAAAGAACATTAAAAATTCCTTCTAGAATTAATTATAGAATAAATGTGTCTAAATTTCACAAAAAAATGTTTTTTTAAGTTCCAAATGTTAAAGAAGATTTCTATTTTACTTATTTTTATAAGTATTTTTCAACATCATTTTTAATTAAAAAAAATATTTTTAAAGATCAAACATGTAGTAAGACTTTCAAAATCCAACTTGAAATCTAAATCCTAGTGTGAAGTTTTTTCAAAGACACAATAACTAATTGGCATGCTACAAAATGATCTGAATTTGAAATCACAACACATGGATAAAAACAATTTCTTTCAACTGCAAAATTACTATTCTTCACCATTTGGCACTCCACTTTTAAAGGCCACAAGGGTCTAGAAACACCTTAAATAAATGTTTTATGCTATTTAGCTTTGTTCCAGTTGAGACCTCCACTCTCAATTCTTTATCCTTAGCTTTTCCCTTTTTACACTAACTTTATTCCAACTCGGATTTTGCTCCTATTGCTATCTACCATTTCTTACTCCAACGCGGAATTCATGCATTGCACAACCCTCCATCACATTTGTAATATTCCCATTTAATTATTATCCATCTCAAATTTTAGYTCATTCATTTCCAAACTTTCCCACTTGGAAATATTCAATTTCCTCACATACATTAATTTTTCCATTCCACATTTAATTCACTCTTTCAAATAATGTTCTCTCATTCTAATCTAACGCTCTAATTTGGTACKATCATCTTCTATTYACTCATAGCTTGAAYACACAACCAATTTGCAAAASWCTTGAAATCMRATTCCAYAMTAATTCCAATTGAGATTGTGACATTCACAAGTACTTAACTTCTTATTTGATATAGCAWTGTAATCAATAYAACAACATTSYAAATTGTAACTTMATAGATTTCTAAGTTTCCACTTCAAAACAACAAAGACAAACAACTATTTTCCAATCAATTTTTTTTATYACAAACAAATTTAACATCCAATTTGGCAATTTAACTCACATTCAATCATAATCTAGACATAACACACACCAATTTGAACTCATAACTCTCTAGCCACATAATTCCAATTACTCAGCATCCATACAAGTACAATAGACTCCAAATCAAACACTCACTTTCAATTGAAAGACATTCAAATAATTCATGATTCAACTAAACCCTAAAACCCTATATCTAAAATCTAAAACCTAAGTCGTGCTGGGATGACAGGAGAGCCTTGTAATTCCAAGTATATATTCTCAAGTTCGTTTGGTTGGAGTCGTTGTTGGTGATGCAGTGAGCCTGAGTTCTTAGGTGGAGATCAGGAATCGAAGATGAAGGATCGGAGCGAAACATGTTCTTCTTTGTAGGCGAGCATTATTGTGAAATTTATTTCTCTCAGGATGGTGTTACCTACGTATTCGGGTGGACAGGATGATGTTTCTGAGCTCAAGATGCATGTGAGCGCCATTGCCACTTTCTTGAGACAGCACGAGTGGCTATGGCGGTCGCACGTTGTGGATTTCTTCAAAGTGAGTACCATCCTCTCCTTGTTCTCTTAAGATGACTTTCAGTGGAATTAGATTGTTTCAAGAATACTTTGACGACATGATAGGGATATTGATAATGGGAAGTGCAAGATCAGGATGACTGAACTCATGGGGAGACCTCCATATGATTAACTACTTGTACGAATTTGCAATGGGCTTATGTGACTATTCAAAGTATTTAATTCATAAAATTTYAACAATTTCAAAGAAATGAATGGGGAAGTCTCCTAATGATCGACCTACCTTATAGCCATATCTCCATTGCACATCTTCCTGTAATTTTATTTCCAAACATCATTGAAAAGCCTAATTTACCAAATGCTCAAGAATGAATTGTCTCTTTCCAGTTTGGTCCTTTGACTTCCAAGAGGGTCACATTCAACGTGGGGACGAGTGTGCATGTCCACACTTCGTTCTTATGTACGCTCAATACTGGAATGTGCAGAAAAAATTGTGGGCAAAGGTTGATGAGCAGTGGAATAGTAGCCTCAGGGTTGCATCTGCAGAGAATTGGTTGCTACTGCCATCGGGCATCACCAAGGTCAGATATTATCCCGTAGCGCAGTATGGTGTGATGAAACCGTCCCTATCATTTTTCAATTGACGTTCATTCCTTCTCTCTCATTTCACCCCTAATCAGAAACTATACTGTGGAAGCTAAACTAGTCTATTATGGCCACTTTCAAAACATATTTATATCCTTCAAAAGTGTAGGTTATGATTTCTTCTTTCTATCAATGCATTCATTTCAACTCCTGTAGTTATTGAAGTGATCTGTTTTGGCTGTTTTCGTACTTAAGGGTTACTTGTTGACGCTGGTTGGGTGGCAGGAGGAATGGCCCGATTCCTTGAAAGAGTTTGTGCAAACAGCGTGCCAGCTATCTCTTTCGCGAGGGCAAGCTGATAGTTCATCAAGCTTGGTACTCTACTTCATGACACTAGCATCTTGGGTTACTAATGAGGAAAGATCATCAAGCAACTTACAGTTTTTCTCTTTTGCGCCCGTGACCAGGTTTTGTAGATTAGAGCTACCGTTCCGAACTCATGCTTTTATCATATAGGGGTTGGCTTCACTAATTATTTTCCTCGTAGTCCTATTCAGGGGTCACGCAGGCTCCCATTGGCAGTGTGCTTCGGCAGGGGATGAGCGTCAAGAAACATCACGAGGTAGGAAGGCAGGAAGGTTATAAGGAGATTTATGACTTCAATTATTCCTTTGATAGTCAGAAGCTCTACTAGTGTCGTGATCTCCTTTTTTGTGTATTCAATTCTGTTGTCACAATCTTGATTCATGTGATCTTCTGTAATTGTATTGTTAAACAGGGTTTTCCTTAAAATTAGACTGTACTCCGTATTAAATAAGTTGACATTGTAAAGAGAATCTTCTGAATGATTCATGGTTAGCTCTCCCTATAGTCACAGTGAACACACGGAGACCTCCCTATGTATCATGGACAGGCGTCTGTGATCATTGTGACTAAATGAAACCTCCGCATGAATTTTAGCAAATTGTTTTAGTTTATGATGTCGTCTAGAAGTTCCTGAAACAGTTTAATTTTACCGAGACTGCTGTTTGCTCTGTTCATTGAGAAAAAGTGGTGAGTGAACTGGGACCGTTCAGTGTGCAGATTGGAATACTGGCAGCTCTTATTGCTGGAACTGCAAAACTGTGTGGAGCAAAAGAGGTGATTGATGTAGGAGCTGGTCAGGTATGCGCACATCATCAATCTAGGCCGTTTTTTTTTTGTCCAGTAGTCTTGATGAGTCTTTGCTTTCAAATGGAACTTGAATGTAGATTCAGAATATTGAATACTTCTAATGTGTGTGGACGACTAATGATTGCAACAGGGTTATCTCGCACTTGTCTTGGCCTTTGAATATCGGTTATCCGTGATTGCTGTTGATGCGTGCGCTCACCATGCCGATGTGACAAAYAAGCGTGCCCTACGTATTGAAAAGTATTACAATACGCGTTCTCGCAAGTCACAACAAGGTTAGTTTGGTGTTTCCAAATGCATGGTCATAAAGTTTTGGCAGGACAGTCGATTCCAAGAATTCTTTTTCTTTCTGTCCTTATGGAATCGCCTGTTGAAGGACTGCTGTTGGTGAAGACATTAACATCTTAAATGCCTAGCGGGTCTTGGATAAAGCTTAGACGTTCTTTAATATATGACTTCTAAACCTTTTTGGTAGTTGATACTAAAAAACATCTTATGCATGACTATAAGAAAGTATCTATACAATTGAACTTGGAAAATTCTTCAAAGATCTTTGTCAAATTAGGTTTGAAACATTCAAATTTTGAAGTCTATTGAAAAATCCAGTCTATTTTTGATACATGAATTTTGGTATTACGAGCTAAAAGTGTAAGGGTACCATCGTGGTACAATAAGTCCACGAAATTTATTATATACTACGTTCAAAGTCTTCATATAAATAAAATTTATGAACAAAGAAAAAATGTAGGTACACTCTATCAAAATTTCGTATTTGTTTCATTAGTTACGAAAAGCATGCGTTTGTGCTGCAAATAGCATCATTAGAAAGCCAACTTATTCKTGAGTTTTGTTCTTACTAGATTCCTATTGGATGAAAGAAATGGTTGAACGTGATGAATTGGACGTGTATGTACCTCGTGGCATTAATTGGGGATTAATAAAGTAGTGAATTAGTGGAGGGAAAATTGAYGATTCGGTGTTTTTGTGTATCGTCTAGAAAGTTTGAAGCATCCAGAAGTGCGTGCTCCTCAGACTGTGACRTGCCGAATTGGCACGGAGGAATCTTCAGCAACGCTGGCTTCTCTGTTGTCAACACTCAAGAAATCTAATTCTTCAGAAGTCTTGGCCAAGGACCGAATGGCAGACCGCCATGAAGTAGATGTCGTTGAAGTGAAGGACAGCGGTGTTGTGGTAGCTGGCTTGCATGCCTGTGGGGACCTCTCTGCAACAATGCTGAGGTTGGTAACACACGTACTCCAATCTGTTGGATATAAGGCCGATCCACTGCAAATCAAGGATCAGGGCTACTCGATATCGTCCTTGTCAAGTACTCTTGTTCTATGTGCCTCATTTCTTACTTAACGTCTCATTTCTTAGGTAACGTCTAGATCATTTATTGTACGAAGTAGAAGTGGCCTTGCATGTGGTTGAAATTTCAAAATCGAATGTAACTGATTTTAGACCATTTTTTCAATTCTTTACCATTGACGCGCCATCGATCCTTGCGCAAATGAAGCTCTTTAATATTTCTGGGGTCAATAGTAACTTCGGTGATCAGTTTAAGAGGCAAATTTTTATTTTTTGGGTTGTTTTTGGAGCACTTTGAGGAGGATTTCAGGTGTTTGTTAATCATTTTCATCGCTTATGAACAGTTGTCAATTTGTTACTTGACGGCCATTACCATTTTTTGTAGCCAATACTTCGGTCTAAAATTATTTAAATTTGAGTTTTCAGAATGTGGTCTGACCTTCTGTGCGCGAGGCAGGACTTTCATCGACTGCAAGGACGTTGCAGCTGTCGTAAACGTGACGTGCTGCTATCATTTGTTAACAGAAGAAGCCCGCAACGATGCAGAGTTGCCTGGGTTTCCAATGAGTGAAGCAGTGGGCAACTTAGGGTTGCAGTTAGGAAGAAGTGTCCGTGAGCTTGCCTGTGAAGTAAGGGCCCTTTCCACCTCTGCAGCATTTCTTAGAGCTCGGATGCCTYAATGTGWTCWCCACGCATAAGYAGACTTCATACGCGGGCTGATTTCKTGCAGAGCGCAGATAGATGGAAGGAGCACCACCCAACAAAGGCTGTTCAGAATTTTGAGCTTCATGCTTTTCGGGCAGCTTTCCAGCTGGTGAGATTTCAAATGCCATTACAATCAATGTCTATAACCCAGACATTTCCTCCATTAGGCCTTCTGTGACGGCTCACCAGAGGACAGAATACTCCTCCTGTATATTCTTGCGAAACGATTTTATTTCAAGTGACCAGATGACACTCCATTAGTAGTAGTCTATTGTCTCGATTCTGGGCGCTAAAAATTGTGACATTGGTCTCCAAAAACTAAAACTGGTATAGATTCACTTTTCAGACCGCGTTGCTTGAAAAGTGCCAATTTAACGAAATTCTTGTTCAGTGCGCTGTCGTATTTCATGGGAGGCAAAGGACCTTGCTTGAATTGGTTAATAACGTTCTGGCAAGTTTTACAGGGCCTGTTTTTTCCATTCACCTTATTCTCTCAAATGAATAATAATTTGCAGTGATACGTATTTGTCTTATTGATGATAAGTCGAAGTGATATTACTTGTCTCTAGACTTCTCATCCCTTTCTATCTATACCCGCATATTGATCCAGTTGCTCTTCTTGAAGTGATGAAACTCTGATGGCAGTATCGATCAACATTCAGACTCTGAATTCTTGTTTTCTGGCAGATTCTGGACCGATATTACCCAGAGTTCGCCAATAGTAGGCCATCCGTGGGTCGTGTAGGTAAGTCGCGTCGGAGGCGTAAAGCACGACAATCAGCAATGGAGCCCTTAATTGACAGCACAGGCAACGAGGCATTACCCATCGCCGAAGAGAACATGCTAGATATGGATCCTGTCGCCTTTCATACGGACCTTTCCTTAGGGACCTCTACATTCTCAAGCATTTACAACTTGGGGAAACTTCCTGGATGTTCGCAAGATGGGGATGCCTCTGAAGGGACATCTCACGTGGTTGATTTTGAGGCCAACTCTTCTGAGCTGGTGGAGAACAACAGTTCGAATTTGATTAATCAGACTGACTTCGCTTTTCAACAGCAGTTAATAAGATTTGAAGAATATGTGAGACCTGTAATTACTTAGAGTTCATTCATGTACTTTGAATGTGCAGGATGATATAATATTCAGAACATAAACTGAAAAACTTGTGTGGTTGAGCTTGGGATCCTTTTACTGATGAAGCTTCTTTTTAAAATGAAACTTCTCAGCAGATCCCGTGTTTTGTATTTGCTGTTTTGTAAGTTGTTGTAGATGCCAGTTTTGGACGGTYAGTGGAAGCCATACTTCAGTTTGGTGTACTTACCACCTGAATTGCTGCATCTTGAATTGCTGCACTTGTGTTTGTTACTGTTAGGACAAATTTTTGTTAATCCGTTTGTTATCCTAAATTGAAAAAAGTTTTAAGCTTGCACACTTTTCTTCAGGCTCTTGCAATATTTGAGTATGTAATGACTCTTACTAGGAAGTCTTCACAATAGACCTCTACTAAGGTAGGTGAACCCAATACCAACCATTGACCTAATACCACCCAAATGTAGGACTCTTGTTGATTCTAGATTGAATATGCCATAAGTATATGTCTTAACTTCACAATAAGTAAAGTTAAGGCATGTATCATTGTCATAGATTCTCACTCTAGAATCGATGACAGCCCTACATTTGGGTGGTATTAGGTCAATGGTTGGTATTGGGTTCGCCTACCTTACTATAKAGAGAAGTAACTCCACCCGCTATTGGGCGTGAGTTAAGTCTTTCATCAAAGGTTTGAGGACAACACTTCTTGAGGACTTCTGCTACTAATCAACCAATTCATATGGTCAACCCATACATATATTATAATTCTAACTATTTTGTGGCTAGTGMAAACCAAGAATCTGTTTATCTTGGGATTCTTGGGTCCCATGACTTATCTAAAGGACAAGAATGAGTGGCACCCATACTATATACCTTTGTTCAAAGGGAGACTCTATGTTAACTACATCAAGAAACTCATCATTGTGTAAAAGGGTGGCACATATGTTTTGATGTATCAATATTTTTTGGAAGAGGAAGTAATTAGTTGCAAGTAAATTGAATATATGGTATATGTCTTGTGAATAATTTGGGTGGTATAGTTTTTTTTTTAATACTAAGTTATGTTATAATTATTATTGTGATGGGTTGAGAAAAATTGTTTGTTTTCAAATTGGCATTTATGTATGGCCAATCCATTTATATGCAATGGAAGAAAGAATTGAATCAATTGCCTAAAAACTTCTTCTATAGAAATCTACAATCCTTCCATACTAGCTTATGAATCTTAGTTAAAACAAAGTTTGCAATAATAAATGTGTATGTACTCTCTTTATTTGCTATGCCGGTTGGAGGTTTGGCAACTTGCAATTGGATATTATAGGGCTAAATGTCAAACCTCTACTATAGATTTAAATTTACCTCATGTTGCAACCAACCTAGAGCATTAATTTAACAATTTGACGTTGTCTTCTTCTGAAATCCTTGAGGAAATTGAATAAACTCTTGGGCTATTGCAAGCATTACTTATACTATTTTGTTAAGTGTGTTATTTGGCCCCAACTTTTGTTTTATACTCTTGATGACCCAAAAGTTCATAATCAAGGTACAAGAAACTATTCTACACATTGCAATTTTTTTTCATATTTTTCGAAATCATATTACAAATTCAAATAATCTTTGATACAATGTATACTTTAATAGTTTAGCAATTTGGGGATATTCTTGAACATGTTCTTGACCCTTTAACCCTTAAACGACGCCGAGGATGTTTTGCGTCCGATGAATGGCAAAGAATCTTTCCTTGTAGGATAGAAATGCAATCATTCATCCTCGGTGTTAGGAGTGGAAAGGGGAGATCTCTTCTAGGACTTTGACTTCCAATGAATATATTTAGCTTTTTCAAAGGAGACAATGTCACACGGTATCAAAATGCATGATTTCCATGGCCACCGGTCCATCCTTCAAGGGTTAAGAATGTCTTCTACTATCAAGAGTTAAAAATTGATAAAATTGATAAAATTGATAAAATTGATAAATTTGTATCATATGTCAACCCACAAAACAAAGATAAAGAAATGCGCCAATTATCTTGCACCAATGAATTCATCCTATTCGCCAATTATCTTGAACCAATGAATTCATCGTATTCTTCAGCATCTAGGTCCTCAAGTGGCCCATCAATCTGGCTTTGCAAATCTCACCTTTCCAAACATGGAAGCCTCGAGATGGGAACCTTATTCTCTTCTCTTCAAAGATATGCCCATGGTCGCACTACCTATTTGGAGCTATTCAGCGTAAAGCCCTCGGCAAGTAGTTTAGTCAAATGGCTCCAAGAGAAAATGGAGCAATTAGACAAAGAGTAGTATTTGAGGTCAAAATGAGCCCTGAAAGTAWAAATATACGAAGCTGCTACAAAATTACTGAATATAGAATATTCTGTCAAATGCCTATCAAAAGTCCAAGGGTATAGCAATTTTGCTACTTTTGAGAAACCATAATAACATCACTGGCTCTGTCTGCGATTAAGTAACAGACTCGGACCTGATTTAGGTCGGTAGTTTTTGAAGGATAGAATACAAGATTAAAATTTGAACAAATTAAGCCTTTCCTGTRATGAGATTTTCTTGCTTATCCAGCTTCTTCACCTTCATAATTCCGATGAGAGTCTGAAGACCAAATAGGGCACTACATGTGAACGCTGCAGTTGCTGGCATCTGTCAATGAACACCAAGCAGTTCAACACTTTAGAGATCAGCAGCTCTTCTCGTCAACCCCGAACAGCAAAAAAATAGAGCAAAAGCACATAGCAAGATATCCTGCGTGAATATTGAATCCGAAAGAACTAACCGCGACTGTGCTGAGATGGAGCATAGTGGCAAGTTGTAAGCATGTTGCGGCAAGAATAGCCTACACAAATTGCAAACCGAAATGGTTAGTACTGATGACAGTACCACATCATCCCAAATGCTCAACTTAGATACCAAGGTTTTCTCTATACCAATAACATGTACGGAGAATCTACTGCATGGACAATATTGCAGTCTGATGGCGGTCAACGTTTTGGAATCAAGACATGGATCCATCTACTGTAATGAGTTAATACAAAACCCATATCTTCATTAGACGGCAATAACTTTGATGCATACTTTCGAACTTATTCCGATCATTCACCTGACCAATAGTTTGCTGCATTGTAGCAACACGTTTGAATGCTCTTTCGGACTCCAAAACACGCACTCTCAATTTCAAATCACCTTGCTCCTGCCATAAGAAAACAATAAGAGTCACATACTCGTATAAACTAAAGAAATCTATCCAGAGGAAAATAATGAATGAATCAATCGATGAAACTGCTCCTAAAATGCAAATGCGTTGCTTACAAGACGTTGTATCATGCTGGATATCTTCTCAACACGGTCAGCTTGTCTGAAAACATTGTTGAATGCCTGTGATTGTCTGTCCCATCGTTTTCTAAAATCCTTCAGTCATAAACCCCCAAACCCCTAGATCAGATTGAGTTAAATGCATGCTACGCATATAAAGATCATAAAATCTACAATTTGAACATTATCAAGCCTATTGCTGATTCTGAAGTACATCAATATATTCTTAAGCAGTTGGTTTACCTTGAACACAACTTCCAAACCAGCCTCCCGGAATCTAAGGAGCTCCAAAGCATATCTGCAGATGAAAGTCTCTGATGAACACTTAATAATGAACTACTATGGTAGACAGGTGAAATAACATGTACTACGGTATACATCTTGACAGAAACAAACATGAATASAAATACTCCAAAACAGTGGGAATTAGAGTAAAGGAGATGCAATCCAACGGATAGTAGAAAGCAAACAACAAAATGCGGGAGAATTTACTTACGGTTTTGCAATTTCTGATATGTCAAATCGAGGATCTAAACCTTTTCCAATTCCATCGAGCACTGTGATCCATGAAAATACGCAAGAGTCAGCACATAGATGCAAGATGAAAATACATTTTTATATCAATAGCGACATAGAGCAAGAACATATTTGGCCCTTCTGAGAATATAGATGTACCTGAGAATGCTCGCACGACAAAAGTGAAAGTAGCAGGAAATCTAAAAGGTTGATCTGCTCCTATAGACAACAGATCCTCTCCTGCAAGCACAAAGTGACAGACAGAATTTGTAGAAACAGATTAATTCTCTGATTTTTTTCACATCTCAACACCGATGAAGTGGAATAACTCAGAAGACATAAATGTCACAAGATATACGACGCGTTCTGTGCGTCCAGCATGTACATTATGGAACAGACAGAAGGAAGCGAATAAAAATATCTCAGGTACCTCGCCACTTGCCAGAAAATTAAAACATCACCAACCACTAATCACATTTTCTAACATACAAACATCTCAGCTTACCAATTGCTGCCAGACGCATTTTCTTCTTTTCAGCTTTCTCCTCCTTAGAAAGTTGTTTCTTGAAACCCAACTTCTTTTCTTCAGCTTCCATCCGTTCTCTTTCAGCTCGCTGAGCTGCCAATCTCTCCTCAAAGCTGATCACAAAAGCAGAATATTTATTATAATTGTAAATAAGACTCATCCACTCATGACATTCTTAAAACCCATGCCAAGAGCCCTCCAACCGCAACAATGATAACTCGATCAAAAGTAGAGATCWCCAATTCAATTCTACAGCCTTCCACTGATTAGGATACTGACAACAAATATGAAGAATCATAACAGTGAACAGCCTAGGGTTTACCCTCCCCACTGCTCTCGAATGTTATGCTGAAGTAAAGCCACATTGACAAGAGAAAGGAATACACAAAACTCCTGAAAACAAAATATCCAAAAGGGCATCGATCATCACGTGTTCAAGAAATACTGTGCTGTTCGCCGAACAGCAGTCAAATCGCTTGATGGCACCAACACCCCCATCTGAACCATAGCTTGAAGGACCTGCAAAAAGTAAAAAACATCTTTGCTGATCAGAAGGCCAGCTCTTCGATCCTACTTGAAAATGAAATTATTTAATAATCTGGAAGTAATCACTTGTAAAGCAAGATTCAAATTGCAGAAATCGAAGAGAGCAGACCCAGCGTAAACCATCTTAATTCTCTCCACAGAATGAGAAAATCAACCATAATAAAACACCTTGAAATCAGAATGGCGATGACAGCACGACGTAATCAAGACAGTGTAACCGTAAAGAATTCATAAATAAAACAGTAGGTTAATTATTCAAGAACACAGCAGATCACCCCACTCAACAGAAGAGGGAGATGTTCTAACAGAAATATTAATTACCTTATCAGGATCTTTTTCATACACACCGTAGAATACCTCGAGAAGCCCTTCCCTTATGTTCGGATTAATGCTGCAGCAATTGAACGTAAATGAATCAGTAGCGGAATCCATTTTCCAAATCGATCATCAGGTAAACATAAGCGGTTTACAACGTGAAAATGCAAACAATTCGACCAGATTGAAAAAATTTCTCTCATATCAAATGTGAAATTGGTTCTTACTAAAAGCATGCATACACAATCAGATATGTTACCTGCCCATCATTCCGAAATCATAGAAAATCAATCGTCCGCCATTGACGTCATCCACTGCTATGTTCCCTGGGTGCTGCAGAAGCAGAAAAATTATTCAAAAGTTCAGTAGGAGATAAAAACACTTCGCAATCCGTTAGGAGAGTTGTAGTTTATTGAATGCATGTTCGAAAGCTCTCGGTCAACAGCAGTTTAAATAGTCTCTTCCAATCATTCCACCTTCTCAACCACTAAAATAGCAATCTGAGGTTTCAATCGACTAGATGATTTCACAAAAGCCTGCCACTGTAAAATCCCTAATCAGTGGCGGGCAATCGGCTCGAGGATATAGGGATACATACGGGATCTGCATGAAAGAAGCCATGCCGCAAAATCTGCTCCAAATACGACTCCACAGCATATCTAGCCAGCCTGCAATACACCTTTGTAGATTAGCAAGGGACTACCCTTTTCCAAAGCCACAAATACCACACCAGCGAGCGGGGACATGCCCTACATTAGTACAAGGTTCCGTAGAGTCACAAGGGTTATGACTGTAAGTGCTATTCTCATGAAGCCTCTGTAATATTGACCAAACACGAGCATTGTACAATTTCCTTAAATGGTTTTCGGGTCAAGATCGAGATACCTTTTCCGATCAACTCCAAGCTCGTCCAAAGCAGCTACCCGATTAATTTTTATTCCCGGTACGTACTCCATAGTTAGAACCTGCCTCATACAAGACCTTGATAAGCGCACCTAAGATTTGCAARTATAGCCTTCCAAAATAGTTACAACAATGTTTAAATTTCAATACAACTATCTACTTAACCAAGAACAATTTGTAACAGATGAAAGATACAAACCTGAGACGTGCTGAACTCCCGAATGATTCCAGGAACTTTTATGTACGGCATATCCTTAAAATTAAATGCGAACTTTTCTGCATTGGTCGCTTCTTTTGTGTAGTCAATTTCCTACAGTGTAACAAAATGAGAACCATGAGTTTATCTCAGTGCAACATCCACAAACTCATGATTATTTAAGTTGAGAAAAAATTTCTAATAAAGATTGAGAACTTCAGGAACGTACTTTCAACCCAAAGAGATTGGATCCTTAGTCTTATCAAAATTGTAGCTACAAACCTCATAGAGCACGCTTGCACATTCGTCATATATTGCAACCCAATCTCTCTTAGCTCCATCAGACTTAGGATCCACCTTCTGCAAGTTCTCAGCTATGACCTGGAACATAAAATACGTCACAGTCAAATAAAACTCGGTAAAGGGCGATATTCAAACTTCAGACAGCCAAAATGACTACCACTTCTGCAKGTCGACTCAAGATTCACAAGCCTTTGAACAACTACGGAACGAAATAATTGTACATAAACAAAGGCCTGTCATGAAGCTAAAAGAAATGAGACCAAGATAAATATATCGTTTTCTGTTTTAAGGGCCTAGATAAATATATGGCTTCAAGCATTGACCACTTGTACGACCACTTTCAAAAAAATGTAAAATAAAATTTATTACATTAATCTGTAGGGCTTCAAAAAACTGAATTCAAAATGCTTCGTAGAAAAGTGAGGTTCCAAAACCAGTCATTGTACGTGAGCAACGAGGATGAAGAAATAAATAATGAAAAGACTTAGATGTACTAACCCGCAGGTTCTTGAGGTCGATATCAAAAAGAGCCTTCAGGCCTGGACGTTGTACTTTGACAACGACTTCCTTGCCACGAAGCTTGGCCCGATGCACTTGACCTGAGTTCAAATACCCAATATTAGCTTCTGCTATTACTATTCCGAAAGAGACAAAATATAGAATATGAAGGTAGGAAATGACGTACCAAGACTAGCAGCTGCTATCGGATCACGATCAAATCGATCAAAGATCAAATTAACAGGCTTGCCTAACTCTTCTTCCACGATTTTTACAGCGGTCTCCGAATCAAAGGGAGGGACTTGATCCTACGATCACAGTATAACATTGTCAGTTGACCTACACAGAATATGATCCTCATCCAATGTGACACAGATCCAATGTCAAAACGTTCTATGATCCCACAAGATCATTCGAAACAACTGACCTGCAGCTCGGCTAGTTCGTCAACATACTCCTTGGCGAGAATGTCCACTCGTGTCGAAAATTGCTGACCAATTTTGATAAAAGTCGGGCCAAGTCGCAATAAACCCTCCTTGAGCCATTTAGCGAGAGCCTTTCGTTTCTCGTGTTTCTTCAGTTCTGTCACTCCGCCTGATCATCACAAAACGAATCGAATATTTAAATGGATACTATGAATTCACTCCTATCCTTTAATTCTTCTCATCGATTAAACCCTTTATTTTTTTCTTYCTTTTTAAGCCAAAACCATGTCGCACAAACGATTTAAACAAACTATTACAAAGAAGAAAATATCTCAAACCAAAGACAAAATTAGAAAAGAAGGCAAATAAAATACAGTACCTTTGTACATAAATTTTTGATTGTTGAGCCACCACTTGAAGACGAATGTGATTACGAATGCCCAGATTTCCAAAGAGCGTTGTATCGTAGAATATGTTTTAAACTTGTTCCACCGTCCTCCAGGAGCAACAGACACCTGTTTATAACATAAATGCCACATGCTCATCACTTACATCACAAGAAGATGCTGCAAGTAACGGACCAATCCAAAGCCCATCAAGTCATTCACAGTGTTTTAGAACACCGAATCTCATCAAAACCTAACGACTCCAACTAAAAAAAAGAAAAAACTCGTACCAGACGAGTGTGCTAGAATGACTTAGCAAAGCAGGTAGCTAATATTGCATCTCGATTGAAGTTAACGATAAAAGAACTGATTAAAGAACAMATTACTCAACAGTTGTTTGCGAAATAAAGACGCCTACGAAATTCGTATWATAAGTCCACCAACAAAGCCAGCTTTATAAAAGCATTTAATTACTAAAACTTAATCTGTTTCGAGTGAAATATGAAAGGATCAAGGAAATCTCCTAGTYGTGCTTTAAGCCAGCCTAACAAGTTCAMWCAAGAGCAGCATAGATTTCATAGAAAWCAAAGTGATGAAGAAGACTCAACCACTAGAAAAGAGAACCGGATTAAGCTCGCAGTAGTGAAAACTTATGCTTAACAATAAGATTGGCAGAATTTCTCCTCATAGTAGCACAAGGAGAAATAAAAAGATAAACAACGAAATAAAAGAATTAATAGAAGATTGCAGAATTCCTCCTTATTCGTCACTTCAATAACGTCAGTCACTCTCTGTTGGGCTGAGTATCGCCAGATTTCAACAAAAATTTTGGTCTACTTACGGTGTAGGAAATTGGAGGGAAATGCGGTTATTTAGMTAGATTTTATAGCAACTTTGATGAAAATTTGTCGAATATTCGCCAGTACTTGTATCATAGCTACCAAAATAATAAAAACGTTATGCAGAATTCGCCAGAATAGGTAACCTCGAAACCAAATTATTTCTGGGGCCACCTCTGCTAAAAACGAAAACCGAGAAACGAAAGACGAAAGTGCCAACAAGCTTGTCCACAGAGGGAAAAGAAGAATAGGTATACACGTCTGAAGATTGTCTGGAAAACTGATCGGCCGCAGTTCTCACTCGAATTGTCATATTAGCTGATTATACCGAAGAAGCATACTCGAAAACCTCTGGAAGCAAAAGAATTGAACTGATARATATTCTCCATCAGGAAGAGAGTCCATTATCAACCACCGAATTCTAGGTATTCACAACTCCTTCGGTCAACGTACGCTCACAGAGACCAATTAAGGTTATATATATGCCCTAACTTATAAAGCTCGCCATTTCTTCAAAATGCTACTCGATTGTTGCAACGAGCGTAGAATGTGCCACCCCAAAACGTTAAGACTAGCGAGTTCGTGATGGAAAAGTACTCAGAATGGTAAGAAAGAAGACCGAAAGTCAATCTCCATCTCCCGTACTAGTAGAGAAAAGTCTCAGTTCAGCACATTCAAGAAAGAAACAAACTAAACATGCCTCCAAGTTTTCAGTGTTCGCATCATTGACTCTCAATTTTCAAAACTACTCCAGCCGCCGCTCACTTGCCACAACGTTTGTGAATTGTGGTCTGAGAGCGCAAGTGAAACGCCACAATTCACAAACACTCGCCATTGCATTAATTTGCCACAATGTAATTAAAATAAATAAATAAAACACTAGAATCGAGAAAATAAGAAATTAAACACACCTTGACGCTCGCTTTCTTGAACCATGGATCCTCTTGCTCGATTGATTCCACCTTAGAGATCRCTTCCGCCTCTCTCACCGCATTCGCAGCGGCGCGAGCGGCACCATTGGTAACGGAACCATTAGCTGCTCCACCATTAGCTGCTCCATTGCTGTAAGCACTGCCATTCGTCGACACGCTCCCATTCCCAGCTTCCTTAACCGCCCCGTTACTCGCTTTCGCCGCCCCGTTCGAAGCCGCCTTCCAACCAGCGCTCTCATCATCGGTGGCTACTTCCTCAACTCCAACGAGAACAGCTCCATTATTATTAGATTTCTCACTCTCAGGCCACAACTTCTCCTCCTCCTCTTTCTCCAACTCTGCACTCGCCACCTCGGGCTCTAAATCAACCCGCGCTCGACTCACACCAATGCACCGCCTCCCTCCTCCTCCTCCCACACTACTAATTCTCCTCACCGTCTTCCTCCTCCAAACCACGCCCTGGCCCCTAGCCAGGAACGCCACCTTATTATTAACCCCCGACGACTGAGGAATGCAGCGTCCTGAAAGAATTTGGCCATTTCCTCTCCTGTGCTGCCCTAAAGCTGTAGCGGCAATCCCCTTCGCAGCACACGCTGCTACGCACGCCGCCATCGCCAAAGGTGGAGCGAAAGAAGCTTCGACAAAGATCACAGCCGGAACCGCCCCCCCCGCAATCCAAAACCACAGCGAGTTTTCAAAAGGCTGGTCGCGACCGGGGGTTGGTGGCAAGCGGCACTGGTGGTCAGAAATTGAGAATTGGATTTCCAGTGACACCAAAGGGGTCACTTTTTGAGGGCGTTATCTGTGAGTGGACCACATTATTTCCGGTCATTTTCGTTATTTGTAGACACGGCACTGCCAGTTCATGAATGCCCCTTATTGTTTTTTAATAAACATCACATAGAGTAGGAGCATCCAAAACCGAGCCTATATCTAATGGCGTCACTTCCTAGGTGAGACAATGATTTTAGAACCTAAATCTAGGTCCTATGTAGATATCTTATCATTTTCGTCAACAAAGAATAACCTATATATAATACATCTAATTTAGGTTCTAAAATAACTACATTGTTTAGCCATTAGGTGTAAGTTCATTTTTGGATGCTCTTATCGTATGCCTTGAAAGGACAAGACCAATATGAGCACTTTGTAGTTTTTAATTTTTTAGTTTTAAGTGACAAAGGGGCAATCTAAAATGTTATAGTGGTGCTCCAAAATTTCAACTTTCATCCACATATTAGATAGAAAATATTACATTAGTCATATCACATCAATGTCCACAATTTTGTTTACATTCAAAATGTGGTGGTTTCATCTATTTTTTTTTTAAAATTTGAAGTTTTATGGAGAAAAAATTCATGGTTTGTTGCCATTTCTTAGCAATTTTTTTTTCCTTCGTGCAATCTACCACTGTAGCGCCAAAAGAAAGAAGCCCTTGTACTTTGCTAGAAATGATCCAATTCTTGAACCATTGAGAGCATTTTTTAGGTCTACAATGAAATTAAAAGTCATCCATTGGCCACTTTGGGGCCTTGACATACTTCTTGGAATTAACCTGATAATGTCGAGGTGGTCATCATGGAAATCAATCTTTTTGGTATTGTTAATTATTTGCTTAGAAAACATAACAATATCACTTATGAGTTGAAAGATTAGAATGTTTAACCGAGAAGGTGTCAAAACTACAAAAAATTTCAATCCACTTTTGGCATGGTGAATCTAAAAAGTTCGTCAATCAAAACATATGAGGTTATAGGGCCCATCATGTACAACCCCAATCAATTTATAGCTTCTCAAAATTTACTCTACAATGTCTACATTTTTCTTAAATGAATTTCTTATGCGATTTTGTCTCCAAGATCTAGTGTATTTGAGGCTCATTTCCAAGAGCCCTTAACACTAGGAAAAGTCAAGATTACACATGATATCCTTGCACAAAATCTTGAATAGAAAAATCATAGTCATTTATTTTCCAAATTGGATTTTTGATATTAGAGCTAGACTTTAATAGGCATCTACCAAAATACAAACTACTAAAAGTAGCAACTTAATTAGTTTTTTTTTTCAACTTAAAATTTTTTTCAACACATTTTGGTGCCTTCGGCATTTAGGGGTTAATGGAACCAGAGAATTCATAGTTAGCAGAACGTGAGATTTCCAAGGCGTGTGCAATTAGAGAGGTGAGCAAGTATCACGAAGGTTGAACTGGATGATGTCACGAATGAACTGAACTTAAGTTGAACTAGATGCAATTCATCCATCCAGCTGCTTCACGGGCCCTCGGCCAACAGGACGAGCTAGCGCCAGAGCTTTCACAAGACCAGCTGCACTCCGCCTCTCACCATCGCCATGGCTTTGCTGCTATCCTCCGTCTCCGGGACTTCCTCACACCTCAGACGCGCTACTCTCGGTAATCTCTGTCATTGATACGCTCTCCTCATCGTCAACCGGCGAAAAACGAGCCCGATATAACGTGAATTGACCAAGACACCAGAATTCTGTGTCTGAATTCAAGGAGACGAAGAGGAGGAGCATTGCACTACATTTTACTCTTGTTTTTAGAGATTCTTTGATTCTTTGTAATTTTTGTAGCTATTTCTTGATATTGTGCTCTTTTTGGTTGTACAGGACCTGTTGCAGAGCGGCATGTGAGTTCCAGTTATAGCGCGGTAGATTCAGTCGCTTCTACTAGCGGRAGATTGCATCAGGGAGAAGCTTGCCTGGCGTCCAGTACTTCCTGTCAAATTTTCGGTAGCAGWGAATTAGGTGACTATACCTCCCTTTCTCTTCCACCATGGATTTTTGCATTTAATGCGCGTGAATGAATCCTTAGCAGCACGAGGAGGCTTGGCGCTTCTTATTGATACATTTCCAGATTTCGCTTTGCGTTATAGGATTTTGTGGCATCAAGGGGACACGAAGGTCGCGTTTTAGGTTTTTAATTAATCGTCAGCCTTTTTTCATGGAATTTGAGTGTCATTACAAGTCCTTAAGTTGGCATTTTCGAGAAATTTCGTTTGACATGACATTGAACAAACACCGAATTGTAGCTAATGTTGAAACATGCACGCACATTGACATTGACCAAATCATCAAAAATTGGTTGCTCTTTCAACTATTATTTCTCTTAAATTAAAATGGTGGATTCAAGCTTAAGTATGTTTTTTCTTTACAAATGTGGAATTATTCACGCATTTTTCAGTTTGAAAAATCATGATTGGATAAAACCACATGAATGTATGAAGAGATTTGGACAAAGTGTCATGAGGTTTCTGTCCAATGTTGTTTTATAATGTTTTATGACCTTTTGAAAATAATRATTCTCATTTGAATTATCATATTTTTGTAATCTGAGAATTGTTGTTGATGAGTAGATGATAAGTAGGGGCCTTAAAGATTGGTTGAGGACTACGAAATTTCTAGTTTTATGCATTGGAAATTCCAGAAGGAAATCCTCGGGCGCGTGAGGGTTATATGCCATTGCCTATTTGTCTACTTGATCATTTGAAGGTTGGCACCTGGCAGTATCATGGAAACCATCTTCATTAGCTTCGCGTAATCAAGCACGGCGGGTGCATACCGTAAGTATCCGGTGCGAGCAAACCACAGAGGGTGGAAATAGAAGGAGCTTGGACACCGGGATTGGACGCCTTGCCATGCTAGGTTTTGCTGCTGCAATTGGTGTTGAGGTCTATACCGGGAAGGGAGTGCTTGCGGTGCGCTTTTCGACACAATCCTAGTTCAATTCAAACATATAATCCCTCTTACCAACCCTAGCTCCAAACTTTGATGCAGATGCTAATTAACACGATTGTTCTGATTTTATTGCAGAGTGCTGGTCTTCCGCTTCCAGTACCCACTCCTGTGTTGGGCCTCATCGCCCTGGCGGGGGCGGTGACGGCTTTTGGAGCTTTCCGAGCATCGGACAGGGATTGAACACTCTTGCAGTGTCATTGCATGAGAGGTTATATCTTCTAGAATTTATTTTTCTTGAAACTTGAAATTTGCATCAATTTTCGTAGTTCTTCATGGTCAGTCTGTGACACGAATTAAATTGGCGTCTTTCGAAATTTGAGTGAAGTTGCTGAATATTGCTTGTTCTTGAATGACTTAGGAATGCTCTTATTGCTCTGTATCACTACCCCTGCACTCGATTTGACGATGATTAATACAACCGCCGCTTCTTAAAGGATCAGCTCCCATCGTTCTGGATAGCAAACCAAAATTGATGGATTATCTTACATGGAGAGCTTGGAGAATGAGGTCTCCACAATGAATAATGACTGAGGAACCATACGGTTTGCAAAACTGAAATCAACTGCGTATAAATCAACCTCTTCACCTATCCCATGCAGGCAATGATATTATTAGGGCACGACAGAGGGCGACCTGCTCTTCAACCATCTGACTCTCAGACGAGAACATGTGCCTGATGAGCCTACCCTACCTTCAAATTTTACTGGAAATTTTACACAGAATTCTATAGAATTCTAGTTTAGAGAACTACATCCATTTTAGAACTTTTGCACATTTTTCCTTGTGTCTTGTATACATATGTCATTTCCTTCATTGAATGCGGTTGTCTTTTAAGGATTTAAGCATCACTTTGGATGAGATTTTAGTTGGACGAATAGTTATCCTAAAAAGCTTTGCTCATCATTAAGGACTTTGGATTGCTTTGGGGGTTAACCCCTTAAAGGACCGGGTGTTTGAGCATATCTCTTGTTTTCTTGACTAGCTCTTGTTACAAGCATAATTCCTCATTTTTGTGGAATAATTTTGATGATCACCACCATTGAAATGAAAGAAGAATTATGTAGCTTTCTTAAGAAAAGAGTCAACAAAATCGCAAATTTTTTGAGAAAATGCCATTGTTGATAAGATTGGCAAAAGATGTTTGGTTAGGCAAGTTAGTACTTTGTACATACCATGAAATGAGAATAATGAAATTGGAATGTTCAAAAGTGCTCCAAAAACTTTGAAGTTTTTTCTTTGGGTATGTATCATGATGATATTGATGTGTAATTTTTCAAACCATTTTGAGGTGTATAAAAAAAGATATGAAGATATGAAGATATGAAGTGATGGCCTAGAGCATCTTCACAATTTTCAAAAAATTCACCAAAAATTGTACACTTGATCATTTCTTGATTGGATTGCATCAACACATTCATGGTAAAAAATTATCTAAGGTCTCTTTGTTGTGTGCCAGCTATTAGTGAGGTTAACATATCAAAATTTCTACAAATGTAGTTGCAAAAGCCACGTGGTGGCCAAATGGTCTTTTAAAGATTAAGAATGAGAGGTCATAAGCTTTCCTATTGGTGTTAGTCAAGTGCAAACATCTAATTACTTGCAATCTAAAGTGACTCTTAGGTAGCCTTAAGGCAATTTAAATTCTTTATTTTAATTATATGATTTGAAAGATTTATTTATTGATCCAAATTACATTAAAATGATCCACATGGTGATCATTAGATGGTAAACCATAACCAAAACAAAGTTTGGAAAATGGTTTATGTAGCATGTGGTAGATGTGATAGATTCAACTTTTAACCCTCAATTGTTGTATGGTCAACATCAAAGTCCTCTACCCTGCATGCTTCATTTTTCCATTTATAAATGATTGGAATTTTTATTTTTTTATTTTTCAGAGATTGAGTCACATGTCTTCTAAAAGGTTTAAAAATTTCAGATTTTACTGTGAAAATTTGAAATTACTCTGGATTTTTGAATATAAAGTGAAAAAATTCATATCAAATATTCCACAATTTCAATATATGCTTAAAATTTTCAAGTGTTTTCCACAATTTTACATTAGAGTATAAATCATCTTGRTGCAAAAAGATTTACTGTGTCATTCTAAAATTGGAAAATTAGCTCTCTTTGGTTTTAGGCCCAACATTCAAATTCAAATAAAACATTGAATTCTAGGAAATTTTCAAATTTTCATTTTAGAGTAAAATTAGGTGAACTTCATTTCAATAGGTAGAATCAAATTCAAAAAATATCATTTTTATCATGGCTTCATTTTTATGGATAGATTCAAAAAAATCATTTTTATCATTTTTGTCATTTAGATCTAGATAAAGGAGTACAAATTGCCAAATTACACCATCAATAGTGATCCATATTTTGGGAATCATCATATTACCAAAAGTATTGCTWTCATCATTAATTAAGTTTTTGGTGCTCACACTTGCATATAACTCCTCCCAATGAATCTAGAAAAAATTGGATGAAAAACAATTGTACTCCATCCCTATGGAGCTTTCCATTCACCAAAAAGACGTTTTTTTGTTCATGCCAACACTACATGGTTAACCCTTAAAGGACAAAATAGTGAGCATAGGAATCATCCATTTTGGTACCACATGAATAATTTGTTAAAAATGAATTAAAAACAACTCATTGGAAGTCAAACTTCCCTTCTCACACAAAATTTCAAGGATGAATAGTTGCACTTTTGTCCTACATAGAAGGATTTTTTTGTCATTCATCGGCCAAGAAACAACCATGGCGTCTTTTAAACCCTGACTGCCCCTCAACCCCAAATGTGACCTCAAAATCTAATTTTTGCAAAACAAGGTTCAAATCTATGTTCTCGTAAGTAAAGACAATGAGAGACATGAGTACTAGAGTGATGCCATAGAGTGGAGGATAGTGATTCCATCCAGTGGACATCCGTGTGGATGCCTGGTTAGGTGATATTGTACAAGGAAAGTGCATTTATTGTAGACTATATAGAGCCCAATGACTACACTAAAGATGATATTTAGTGTTTAGTGACATTTGGTGTTTTTACCCCTCTACTAGCTACAACACTAAATCTAAACTTGTCCACAATCAGTGTTAGACTTGAAATCGCCGCCTTCTCCTTCCCTGGAATTGCTTGGGTTCTCAACTTCATTGTGCCACTGCCTTCTTCCATGTATTTCCTAAATTTTCTAAATTCACAAACACTAAATTCAAACATGTAACTTTTTGGCAAGTCTCTCAAATCACCGTAGTTCACATTTAGTGTTTGAATTGACATTTAATGTTACTTACTTTCATAGGRTAATTGGCTTTTAGTGTATGCCTTCGTATTTAGTGTACAAGACACTAAATATCATCATTAGTGTAGTTTGTCTTTTATTGTCTGGCGTTTAGTTTGCCAATTCATGGCTCGAGAAAAGTAGTCTATTAATGTCATCACATTCTCAAAATTGGCTATAAGTGAGATACTTACTTTCCGTAACCTTGCAAGAAATTCAATGTAGGATCAAGGCCACCTCATTGTTTTCACTTTCTATTTTCAAAGTTAAAAACTTCCCCCTAATTTTGTCCAAATTTTGTGACCAATAGTCAATACCACTTTGACAATTATAATTTCCCCATCCATAAAGGTGCACACCTAAACCCTTTTGCAATTTCAACGGTGAAATCATTTAGATGTAAGTTCTCAACTCATGGTTCCAAATTATCTTCATTGAATGGGGTTATAAGGGGACCCACACTAATTAATCAACATTACACACTATATAAATATCTACTTTTGTTGTGCATCATTAGATATTAACCCAGTAACGACGCTGCGGACGTTTAGTGTCCGATGGATGACAGAGTATAAATCCATGTGGGACAGAAGTGCAACTATTCATCCTTGAAATTTTTTGTGGAAAGGGGAGAGCTTCTACAGTACTTTGACTTTGAATGAATTCTTTTGAATTTTTTAATACCAATTGCTCTCATGATTTCAGAAATGATGATTTCCACAGGGCCCCCCCGCGTCCTTCTAGGGTTAAAATGTCCAAGGGCTATACATCATGTTTCAAACATCTAAAGTTTTCCACAAGAAGCACCTTGAAATTTTTTGGTCCCCTTAATATCCAATATTCAATGTAGAATGTGGTCCCCTCCAGTGGCCTGATTTTGAAATGCATCTTGGGGCGCTCTAGGGTTAAGGTAAGTGGACATTTAGTTCCAATCTTTATTCAAAAGCAACCCTTTTACATGTACATGTTTCAGACATCTAAAGTTTTCCACAAGAAGTCCCTTGAAATTTTTTGGTCCCCTTAATACCCAATATTCAGTGTAGAATGTGGTCTTCCCTTGGCCTGTTTTGAAATGCATGTTGGGGTGCTCAAGGGTTAAGGTAAGTGGACATCTAGTTCCAATCTTTATTCAAAAGTAACCCTTCTACATTGAATAGGGGTATTAAAAGGATCCATACTAATTAATTGACATTTCACAGTATATAAATATCTACCTTTATTGTACATCAACAATGAGTGAAGTGTCTGGGAGGCTATACATCATGTTCCAAACATCTACCATTTCCCTCATTAAATCCCCTTAATTGTTTGGTCCCCTTAATACCCCTATTCAAAGTAGATTCTTGCTTTAACCCTTACCACTACAAACAACTCAAAAGTATCCATTAACCCCTAAAGGACCAACATGCGTTTTTTAGCAATATAAAATTTTTGGGCAGGTACATGTGACCGGAGATTTGCATATTTTGGGCTGAAATTTTAATAGAATGTGGGGACGAGGAATATCTTTCATATGCACAAATTTCATGACATTTAGAAATATGAGTCAAAAGTTATTGCATAATATGTTGTTTGTTTCTCAATTCGGGCAGTCCGAGCAGATTTGAAAAAATTACTTTTTTGAGAAATAAAAAATTGAAATTTGTTCTTTAGATTTATATGTACTCAAAAAGCTTTGAATCATTGCATTTCAATAGTTGAGATGAAAGTTATGAGGCTTCTTAGTTTGCGGGTAGTTATGGAATCCCTACACCAAAAAAAACTTTGAAGTCTTTTATTTGACTGAAATTTGAATATTTTTGTAAATAAATAATGCTATTGGATGTAGATTGTTTATTACAACAATTCAACCATTTGGATTGGAGTTTTTTAATTTTATAACTAATTTATTAAAAATTTAGTATTTTGAATAATTCTCGACTTCTTTCTATTTATTATTTTTTTCCTATATGTTGTACAACTCCAAATGATCTGAAAGTTTTCAAGTATGTAGCCAACTTGCCTTGAAGAATGAATCCAAAGAAGCACAACCATTTTGTACATCTTTTCATAATGATTTGACCTTGTGAAGTGCAGCTGCCCAATTTTTCGCAGGGCCAAAAAAAGGATTTTTGGCATTTCAAATGCTAATATCTTGCAATCTACATGGTGGAAATTTTTGAAATTTTTTCCACATATTTTCACACTAGAGTACTACAAGATCCTACGGTTACATGTGTCAAAAAATGATATTTAAAAAAAAAATTGGTACTTGTACTAGAAATGGCAGTTTTGAAGCATTTTTGGTGAGAACGTAGTCCACGAACTTTAGGGGTTAAATGACTTCCAATGTTCTATAGAAACAAAGAATGCAACTATTCATCCAATTAGAGGATAATGTTTTGGTTGATGACCTTGGTGACGGGCCCATCGTTTCAAGATTTAAATCAATACAATTTTGAAAATGAAACATGCAGCCTTAGATGCACACAAACAATTGTTAGTCTACTCACGAGGGCTTTTATTTTTTGGCTTCTAGGTGCTAGATTGCACCCAAAAAAAATAATTTGGCTAAAAAATGGTAAATTTTTTTAATGTTTTTTGGCAAAAAAAACTTTGAAATGAAAAATAATCTTGGATGAAATTGCCACATTGTGGATGAAAACAAAATTATGGACATGTATTATGCACTAATGTAATATTTGCTATCCAATTTGTGGATGAATGTTGAAATTTAGAGCACCACAATAACATTTTTTGTCACCACTTCGGCACTTCATAAAAAATGAAAAAAAAAGCCCTGCTACTCACCAATTAATCAACAGTGTGCTAACTCAAAACAATGGTGCAAAGATGGACATGAATGTGAGCATCTGCCCTTTGCACTCCACAATAATTCAGTCTTAAATAATACTCCGTACCACATAATTAGGTATTAAGTACTCCAAATTCGTATATTTTGATAATATTCTAAGAACATTGAAATTCATACACCTCATAACCTTCTTTGGTTGTTTCCAGAACTCATATGACCCCACTGTAAATGGCAACTTAAAAAAGACTCAAATGTCTGAGAAATATACATGACCATTGAAAATTTTATTTAAAAGCTATAATACCAGGTCTATCAAAGACCAGCATAATRTTCTGAATAGAGCCCCTGCAGCTGTGGCAGAAGCAGCAATCGGTGTGCTGGTATTCAACATYACTGAGAATGAAGAGAACAGAAGAGGAATTAGGAAGGCCAAAAAAATTCAAAAGCAAAAATACAGGAACACTTTCCAGAGGAACCTACACTAAATAGTGAAATTAGGTTGCCCCTCACTAATTTCTCGACATTCCACACAATATGAATATTTATTGTTACTATAGAAGAATGCACTACTTTTGAATTAGTTATTGGTGTAGTTGGGACTCTTGAACCTCTGTGTACAAATGAAAGTATTTTTAGAAATGTTTGTTGACATTGGTGGCTTGCAGAATAACTTTCTTGGAGTAAGGCAACCTAATTATAAAGGCAACCTAATTTCACTCATTTAGTATAGTCTCGTAGTAAGCATCAAATGGCATGATGAGAATGTGTAAATAGGAAAGRATTTGCTACAATGGTTGAAATCCTGGTATTAATGACAGTACACTAATAATGGTATTTAGTGTTATGTTACTAATAGTGTTACTTGAACTTTTTTACCACATCCACTCTAAATTTCAAGTAGTTTGCATTTAGTGTTGTCTTCACCAGCCCTTAATTCATATACTTAGGTTTTCATAATAATATGTAATACTGAATGTAATTTTGTAAAATAATTTTATCCAATAGTTGAGAAATAGTGTCTATGTTGACATTTAGTGTTGTAACAGTAACATGATTGTTCACATTTAGTGCTGTGCATCGTAATTAGTGTTGCCAACACTAAATACCATTATTAGTGTATAGTTCCTAACAGCAGTTGTGGAAGGGAAGATCTCMAAGAGACCCATGTACCTTTTAAAGCCACGGTGTTTGACGACAACACAAGCATGTCAATGATGAGTGCCATTAGAGGTGAAAACTCCCAAACCTGCCACATTCATTTAGAATCAACTGAGGCAGTAAATTGAAAATTTACAATAGAACTAAAAAGCTATAAGAACAGAAACCTCCAAATCTCCACAAATGCATCACTGGGGGCATCATGCCTTACCATCATTGCAAACACGAACATCTTGAAATAACTAGAAAGCACAACCGCCATAAGCAAATCTGTCCACCTGGAGTTATCCGTGAAAGTCAGTTGCAAATTCAATGATAAGGTAGACCGCTCTTAAAGAGACCATTTAAGAGCTGATTGCGTTTTCAGGGAAGCAAAACTCCTTGAAACAATTTTCAGTAAATTTTCACAGGAAGAAAAAAAGAATTGGCATCTAACCCAAGTTGTTTCATATTTTTCGAATCTTCAAGSAATTAGTTACAAATTTTTGAAGTTGTAATGCAGTGGTCACTAAAAGCGACCACCTCTTGAAATGCACACTACTGGTACATTGAGGAAAGCAAAATGTACCTCTGTATCATGATCCCTTTTAGAGCATGGGCGCTTCAAGAGCAGACTACCTTAATGAGAACAGACTTAGAAAAGAAGAGTTTGAGACATTATAGTTTGGTAATTCACTTACTTGGACTTAGCATAAGGACCAATACTTGGTAGGACATGTGTCAATGCAACCACCGTAACTAAAAAGACAATGTTGACCAACCCAACTTTGAACACGACCTGCTCAAGAACAACAAGCGCACCAGCAGAGGTTGTAAGTGACTATGCATTGACAATTTAAAATTCAGGATTACAAAAGAGTCTGAAAGGTGCACGTTTAATCCAATTGTTGTGGAACGTGTTTGATTTACAACAATTTTATGATTGGAAGAATTTGTACACACATTGACATAAGTGATGGACATTCAGACTCACCGTCCCTGCAGTAGAGAGGAACAAAGAGAGGCTTTCCCATCGAATGATATCTGCCTTCCCTACACCTCGYAAACAGATTTTACCTGCGAAACCATGACAACATTTTCACACCCAAAGTAAACTCAATGTAAAGACATGACTGACAACCTAAAGTAGGATAACCTTAAAACTCAATTGCACTGAACATATTCTCTATTATTAGAATGGTCCAGTTTTCAAATATTTTTGTTACCAAACAAAGAGAATTCAATGTAAAGCATTATTTTGATAGGTATGCAAAAGTTATGAGAGTCAAGGTCTATTGGTATAGATGACCTACGATTGCCGCTTGATCAGGTGTCCAACCTCAAAATCAATATGTACTCATTGGTCAAAGATTTAAGGTGCTGGAATTAGGTTCACCTAGCGTATTCAGAAGATGTTTCGTATAGTTCAAGAGAGAATTCACAGGCCACAAGTATTACCAATCTTGAATTTCATTAGAATGGAGCGATAGTATACTGAACAATGCAAGCACCGCGTTTCAGCAACGGCATTAATGAGTTTGGGATGGCGACATACATGAGTCTAGAAGTAGAACAAGGAGGCTTGTCTTCCATACGAACTCCTGCCAATGAGGGTGATACATTCAGATAACATCACAAACAGTAGAACGTGAACTGATCACGACCATTATCCCTAAACCCTAAAGCTGTGAGCGCCCTAAAACTATCATAACTTGGTAATTGATTGCAATATGAGCAGACTTCAGAGTGGTACCAGCATGTKCAGCTTGTGTAGGAGAGGGTAATTGAAAAAAATGTGTCGATATGCTTCTGGCTTGTGAAGAATCAAGTCAATCACCACGATCTGTGGCAACACAATCCTGTAATCAAATCACCTCCTTTTCAAAAAGTGCCAACACAAACAAAAACCCGTCTATCAAAGATATCAATTCCCACAAGGGAGAACCAAAACCCTAAACCCTAAACCCTTGTACATATATTGACTGCGGGCAAGAAGGAGGGACCGGGTGAGTACCATCATCTCACACTCCACGTACTCATCAGCTGCGTATCCGCATTGAGCCTGCAAACAAAGAAGGCGCGAACTGCAATCAGCCATTGAAGCTGCTACAAATTTCAGAAAAGAATTGCATTATGAATAGGAAGGTTGAATTCACATTAAGAGAGGTCCTTGGGATGGTCAAATGAGCAATMCAGTAAGAGAAAAAGGGAACCCTAATTCTGAAAGAMWGAGAGGGAGGTGGMTATACGCATTCCGAGAGGCGGATGTTGCCAGGAGAGTACTCCACATACACAGCGGCCACCGGGGTCCCACAATGGACGCATCGCATGGCAGCGTCCTCCGTGCCCGCTTTCCCCATCACTCTTTCTCTTTTGACACCAAGTTACACCGATCTGAGCATTCCATACCAGGTTTTGAAGCTTGTGAAAGCRCTTCCAACTGTCTAATACAGCACGACTGCACTCTTCTCCTCGAGAAAGATAATCTTAGCATCATGTTATGTGGAACTCCACTGGAATGTCCCAATTCCATTCGAATCCTTGATCCACACCTCTATGATTTCACTCAATGTCATTCAAGAAGCAATTGACCTCAACCAATGAAACTTACTACATGCTAAGATTCCGTAGTGGAAAGTGCATTGAATTTAACTTTCTCATACAAGGGAGTTCAGAATGGCAGAATAAACGTAGTTCAGAAATTACCATAATGACTTTGAAATTTCATAACTAATTCAATAGCGTTCCGAAAACTACAAAAAAACTTGTGCTGAGTTCCGTTTTCTCTTCGCAACAACCATGAATTTCAAAATTCATTCTCAGCATGCACACATAGGTCAGATACGGTAAGGGAACTTACATTAAGCTAGGGAATCCGTCGTCAGCTACTTTTAGAGATTTCCATTTTGAAAATGCACACTCTTAATCTTCCAGACCCACAATCACACTGCCCTTATCATCGCTATAACGTGCGAAAAAACCCACGAAAGGAATGGAAAGCGCACACTTTGCAGAGCAATAATGTTGCCGAACTTTCCACGGCGAAAGAGGGACGTGAAGCATCGGCAGTCATTCAGAAGAGCTGGCAAGCAGTAAGCTTAGAGCCATGAAGAGCTTGGAAGAAAGAACAAGTCTCACAAGGAAGGAAAACAGGGGGAGAAAGATCGAACTTCATTTAGTCCACGTCACCCGCCACCTCAGCGAATAAGAATTGCCACATCCACAATCCGCAAAACAAGCACCAAATGCGGATGAACGTCATCACATGGATGAAAAAAAAATATTTTCAGTCGTCACTTCGAGTCAGTCTTTCTCCGACGATGGCAGCAAAGGAATTCCTACACCATTTCGACCAGTTTTCGAGAGCAGAGTAATCTGTGGAATGAATTTAGGGTTTGGGATTGCGACGTGATTGCAAGGTTGGATCTGGAGTTTCGATCTGGAGTTTCGTCTCTATATTTTTCACGAGGAGATTCAATTGGTTTCCAGCGATCAGAAGAGGAGTGTAGGATTCAATGTGTTAGTTGTTCACGGGAGGGGAAGCGAGATTATCGTCGCCCTCTATTAGCGAGACACCATGTCGTTCATGAAGGGAGACTTGCTCGCCAAGACGCGCAAGCTGATGAAGGGTGGGATTATCGCTAGGCCCCGCTGGTTTGACGCTGTCATGAGGTGAGTGCCCACATTACATTGCACATTAGGGTTTAGATGGAAGACACTGAGCGTGAAGAATGTTGCACTGTAGCCTGTGTTTGTTTTTTACAGAATCATCACACAGAGCGAGACGTTTTGTAATTCGTCCACTTGCGGATCCAATGCGTGGGTGACAGGATCAGGGTCATCGTGTTGCAATTGCAAAGACCACTCCACATCTTTTTAATTAATTGTGTTATAATTTGATGACGAAGCGATGAGGCTTGTCGAGGATTCGGGTTTAGGAATTCAGGTTTAGGGTTTAGGGTTTAGGTTTACAATTCCCGATTGTGGATATTGCGAGCTTGGTGTGAGGTTTTCTTTCTATCGAAAATTCTTGAATGCCTCCTCTCGTTGCTGAAGAATATAGCATTTCCTGTCAAGTTCACTTGATTTCCTTACAAGATCGCTGCTTGACTTCAATTTAATTTAACTCTTCGCGAACGTCTTCTTGAGGTTTCTAGTATGGATGTTCGATTTTAGTAGATGCCGAAGATGCTAATATGTGCAACCTTGCAGAGTCCCTCCTGAACCAAAGAAGATACGGTGCAAGAAAGCTCCCAAAATCGTATTACCGGAGGATCGGCTGGTGGAGTCCTACTACGCTCGTCATCCTGAGGCGAAATTCATCCCTTTTGAGTAAGAACTGGATATGACCATCTTTGTTTTGAGAACGTCATGCGTCTAGATTTTTTTTCGTTTTAGGCCGATGTCATGTGACTGTTTCTGGAACATTCATACCAGATCCTCTTCGTTGTCGATGATTGGTAGTAGAAATATTGAGGAGTACTTAACTTTTGCATTTCCCTTGAATTCGATGCATTGTTTTCTTGTTTCCAGGTTGAACAGTTTTGACCCACCCCCTGCTCGCAAGTTTGCTTGGCGCCAGCTTGAACTTATGGACGATGGCTACCCCCGAGATGTTGCTCGTGACATGGTTGAAGTATGTTCACRTTCTTTCCTTCAAGMTGGGATAATACAATGCTCACCTACCTAAATCGTTTTAAATCAGAATGTTTCGTTTGAACTCTCTCATTTAACTATCAGGCAACCTTTTTAACCTCGAAATGGCTGAAAGTGCCTTGCGTTCTGAAGTAGTGTTGACGGCCCACCCATTTAACTGAAGCTTTAGTGTGGTTGATCGTACCTACAGTTGCCTATATAATAGTTGATTACCAACTCTTTCATACAACAGTTGGTCGATTACCAATGCTTTCCTTCGTGAACTCAAGATCCAAAAGGAGATGTGCCAAGAAAAGAAGATATTAGAGGATTGGAGAATCTTGGATACCGTGATTGTTCCTTGAWTTAAGAGCTGGGCAATGTGTTCACAACTCTTTAAAAATGTTAGTCGCTACCTGCACATGCTAAATAGAAATGAAATGTTAGGAATAGAAATGAATCACTAAGGAAGATTCACAGAAGGTAGAAAAATCTACCAAAGGAAAACAGAAACGACGTCCTAGTTTTTGAATTGTAAGCATTTGTTGTTTTAAGTTATTATACTCGGCTATGAGCTTCCAGCATGGTTTTACATCTACTGGTCGTGAAGTACATCTGATTAAGTGCACATACTCACCATCACCACGTKGACAGGTCGAGTTTGCTGAAGCTGAGAAGGCAGCAGAGGAGGAATTCAGGGCTGAGCGACGAAGGGCTATCATGGAAGGCCGAGAACCCCCAGCTCCCAAGAAGAGCAAGATCGAGGAGATTCAGGAAGAAGAATGGGAGTACTTGTCTCTGGGTCTGGCAGCAATTGGCAGGGATGGAAGGAAAGCCGGTGTGAAGCCTGCTGGTTCAGAACGCCCACCACGAGTCAGTAGCTTTTCCTAGTTCWACAAATTAGGGTTTAAGGTCTAACCCATTTTCTTTCCATTTGGGCTCAATTTTGATTGTTTTYTTCTTCTGCTAGTGTTTTCAACTTCTTCCATTTGAACTAATGGAAKTGCTGGTACTGAAGTAGTGAATGTTGAATGTCATTGAGGAGGAGGATGCAGTCTTTGTTGAACGAGGTCTGGATCGTTTTCTGCAGTAAAATTCTTGYGAGATCGCTTATGCTTCTCTGGAGTTTCTGCTCAAATCGATAGCTGCCTTTGTGAAGAGTTGATTTATATTTTAGGATTGGAAAATGTAGTGCCAGTGGTCTAGAAAAGAAATGTATTGGCTATTCTTTCAAAATCTTGAGTAGCGGCACTGGTATGTGGACAATGGCTTTCAAGGAAGCTATGCAGGCAAATAATCTATCATTTTWCTGTGCCTTACATTTTGTGTGAAGATTTATCTTCTTTAGGACCAACGTGGAGTCCAAATTTCCAAAATAGCGAAGATGCATTGTAAAATGTAACTCTGAAGAATAATTTAAGACTCTCAAATGAAAATATGAATCCATGGATTTTCCAACAAGTTTTATTAAATTTGGACTTTGGATGCCAAAGTTACAACACTTCAATCAGTGAACTTCCAAACTATTTGGGGACACTTTTGGTCACCTAGAGCACTTACGGGTTCATTGCCATTAGTTGAATGTTGTATGTTGATTCTTTAAATTGGTGTTTTCACCTTATGAGCAAGTGATCTAACAATTTCAAAGACTTAGGGAGCTTCTACTAGCTATGAAAACTCATAGCATATCCATATGGTTGGATTTACCACAACTCTAACCAATATTTATCAAAAAAACAATTTTAAAGTGAAAAATTCGAAATTTCTTCCAAAGTTAATTTTAGATTGAATATTTGTAATTTACAATTTTTTTTGTCTTCAACGTTAAATTTTGAGCATTAATTATATTTATTTTTAGGATTTTGTTTCATTTATTTATTCAAGTCATTTTTGACATGTCAATTTTCAAATTGGAAAAGTTATATTTTTTTGATGTAAAACATATCATTGTTCTTTGTTATATAGAATAGCCACAAAATAAAGTCTTTAAAATCTAGACTAAACAAATTGTAGAGAACTAACTTAACACTTGAACGCCATGGTGCGGATGTTTTGTGTCTCAAACATTTTCTAGTACTTTGACTTCGAGTGAGTATATTTGGCTTTTCAAAGTCAATGATGTCACACGGTATCAAAAATGTATGATTTTCACGGCCACCGGTCCGTCCTTCAAGGGTTAAGAATTTATGCAAAAGAAAATTGGATGATAAATGGCAATTTTTATGCTTAAGATGTATTTACATTCATCTATTGTTCAAAATTTGAATGTCTTCTCCTTTAGTAGTTATGGAGCTTCATTTAAACTCAGTGTGAGCTTTATAACCCATATTTTGATGCTCAATTTGATTTGTTTTTTTACTTTGGGATATTCTAGGCAATATATCATTCATAATTTGCCATTGGCGTACTCAATTTGCCATTCATTATTTTGGGGAGGTTCAATAAAATAAATTTGGATTTGTAGTTAGTTATGTGAATGTATTTCACTTTGTTTCCTACACAACTTTAGAAGTTGAACAAGATCATCATCAACTTCCAACTTATAGTAGTAGTATTTGAATTGATTAAAAACCTAAGTTTGTAAAAATTAAATTAAAATTAAAATTTGAGAATTATTCTATAGAATATCAAATATATTTATTTCTTAAAGGCAAAAGTGAAAACTCGACACAAAAACAAGGAATGGACATATAGGACACATTATAAATTGCAAAGCTCTTTGTATATATAGTTATGCATTCATTTGAGAAATTTTGAATTTTTTTGGATTGGCCTTAGGGATTAGAAGACCTTTAGAATATGTTGTTTTCAAATGTTCAAATATTCAAGGTCAAATACATTAGATCAAAGTTCATTCATAAGGGGCCTTACTTGAGTTGAAGAACACCCATTTAAAATGTCAATATCATTCAAAGATGTGACTTGTTTGAATGCAGATGTTGATAGGTCCTATCATTGTCAACATTGCTTCATAGAGCTAATCCATAGATGCAATCATATAGGTTTAAAAATCATCAAGACTTGTGGATAGGGACATTGAAACTTCAAACCTTAACAAATTACACTTTATTCATACATTATCTAAATAATACATGTATTGATTATATACAAAATAATGCCATACTTGTATCCAGAAAGTGGGATATAGTCTTTCTATGGTCTACAATGGAATGATATATGAATTTGTCTTTCTTTCAAAGAATGACTTGTCCAAACATATAAGAGTACTTTATGAATTGCTATTCTTTTGCTAAAACCAATTGTGAAATCAATGTTCAAATATGTGCAACATTTAAAGGAACAACAATGGGCTATTCTACCTAGAGGTGGAAGCATCTATAATCCACACTTTAAGAAAGTTTGCATACTTCAAGGTGGAATCAACACAAGAGACTATTTTTGACAAAATGGCAACAAAAATAATGAATTTTGAAAAGAATTGTTAGTTTTCTAAATATGTAAGAATTTATACCTTAAATGAAGTTGTTTCCTTGCCCATGCAACCCACACTCATGTTCTTGGTATCGTTGAAAAGCTCTCTATGAAGAAGGATGCACAAACTATGTTTTGTGGCATTCCGCCTCGCAACAAAACAAATATTGAATTTTGAAGTTCTTTTGAATTAAAAAAAATTAAAAAAACACATTTACTTTCATTTTATTATATAGTAGCAAGAGCACAAGGAGTGCTTGTATATACTATGAAGTTTTGAAGTTCAAAGACATAATGTAAGGTAAACCAACCTATGATAGGCAAAATGAGTGTTTTGCCATGTTGCAATTAGCAAAAAAATTCAGATTTTTTTCCATACAAAAAGAACTGTGAGAGATGAAGAGAGCAGTTGAATTCTTTTTTGACTGAGTATGAATTTCGTAAGAATTTTTGAAGTGAACTATCTAATTGGCTTAGAAGAGTCTCTACCCCAAAACCAGCGAAAAATGTATGCAAAATGGTCATCCTACTACCTAAAGCAATCACAATATTCCCTAACATGGACACAACATGAAGGAATAAAAAAATCAATTCTTCTAATGAAAAGGTAGAAGTATCTAAAGCAATCACTAATAACTCCGCCTTCACCTAAGGCATAGATTTTGGCCACCAACCAATCTAATGCAATCCTTATCTCATTTACAAAAAGAAAGTTTATCTTGGATTGATATAAGACTCTAATGATCGTTTCCTAGGAGCTTGTCATGGGTGGTTTGCCAACCAACCTAATGCAATCCTTATCTCACTTATACGAAAAAAGTTTACTAGGGGTTGATGTAAGACTCTAATGGGTCATTTCCTAGGAGCTTGTCATGAGTGGTTTGCTTACCTTACCTTACCCCCAAACCATTTTTTTCATGCAAAATAGTACTCCATTTTGGAGTATATTTTTGACTGCTTGCATCTACATATCTTCAAGATGGAGGGATTGACTGCTTGAAGCTCAGAAGTCACGGAAATGGTTGCCGTGCTTCTTGCAATCAGAGTCATAACTTAACTTGAATTCTTGCAGCCTCTCATCGTTTCAACCGTTGCTTCCGCAAAAATCTTGTCTCTAAATATCACCGTCGTTCTTATAGCATTATGAAGTTACTCCAGCGAGTGTGACACTTCTGGCAATCATCTGACTAACTCTTAGACAGGGAGTTAAGAACATTAACCCCAGTTTGTTGACGATATTGTAATCTCGAATAAGCCGCTCAACGAATAGGCCACTCTCTTCAATAGCAGCGTCCTTTGATCTGCACATGGGGATGAATATATAGAACGACCAACTGCATTGCTGTCCAGCTGATCAAATTCTGGAGAGATGAGCCGCACAGAAAGAATCGATCAAGTTTTGACAATGGCAAGTCAAATAACAGTTGCAGGTTAAGTTTGATTGTCAATACCACCAACCTTGACATTGAAAATTCATTCCACCGTTATTCCACCATTTCCTACAACTAAGCGGCTTGAAGCACAAGCAATACCTCCATCTCCTACTTCACAAGACTCGCACGAATTGATTATCGCTGTAGCGCAAAAAACGAATTTTTCATTAGTATCCACCAAATGATCTCCATGTTATCGTGAGGAGCATAATCCCGTGAAACTACAAATTCATGACTTCTGTATTAACCAGCAGCTGGAGAAGCAACTTCTGACGAAGCAAGTCACCCTGAAAGAGTCGTCCTGCTTTCACCAACTGCAGCAACATGCTCGTCTTCAGCAACATGATCACTACTTTGGTCTTCAGCAATATGCTCAATGGTTTGGTCTTCAGCAACGTGCTCGCTGCTTTGGTCTTCCGCGTCATGATCTACCACAACATGATCTTGCGTGGTGGATTCATCTCTGTCAGCAGCAACGTGAATGTCGTCTCCATGTTCCTGCTCCTGCTCACCCTCTTTTGCCATCCCTGTTTGGACTCCACGAACCCAGTTGTTCTTCTTTTGTATTTTGGCAATGATTTCTCTTGTAGCCGCTAACCGGACATCATCTTCAGGGACTTTTCTTAGCTGCACATAGCACCATGAGGTAGTGAAATAAATGAGAATTTGTCCTTTGGCATGGAACGATCGTTTAAGCTACTGTAGTGATTCACCAAAGTAGCAAGCAAAAAAGATGGGAAACTTATCATGAGGAAGGTATGAGGAGAATAACAGAGAAAGATAGAGAAGCAAAGAGGGTCGACAGGCAGACCTGCAAGCCATTACTATACGCAGTAAGAGATTTGACAGAGGGCCGTTGATTTCGATCCTGCATCATATCCCAGATTGTATTTGCGGCTTCATAGTCTCCTTCCTGTGACAATGGAGCCAGGCACCAAGATTGAGACGTCCACCATAAAATCCATCTAGCGTTACGGTGCTTCCGTTTGAACATCGAACATCATCCTAAGAAMGAAAAATTAAGCATGAAAAGTAGACATACCCTATCCAACGAAGCGAGGAAAAGAAAGTTGGATCCGATGCTTGTGTTCAAAAAGAATCCCCTGTCTTTCATTTGGTCCTGAAAAAAGAAAAGAAAAGAAAGGATGAGACTGTGTCTCCCCAAAGGATAAAAATACAGAGTGCAAACAACTTCCATGCGGTGTTAAGGTTCCTATTGGAGACATACCAGAAGTCTTTTCGCAGATGCCATATTAACAGGAGAGCGTCGCTGAAGTAAGCTTTCAATTAAAGTCTGCACCGGTTGCAGAAGTAAAATGATCCCATTAGATAGATTTTCTGTAAAATTGAAAAGTAGTTTTCTAATGTTGTCCTCCACGATGACAGCCAAGCTTACACCAAAGCAAAATCAAGAACAACTAGATGACCAGGCGACCACAACTCAAACAAGCTCTAAGWGCATGATCGAACCTAAAGGCCTGAGAAGTCAAAAGTTGAGGGCAAGTTCGGGCAAGTAGAGACTTACCATGTAAAGACTTAAAGATGGACTCTTGCCAGCCTCGATGTATTCATCCACAACTTGCAAAGCTTTCTCGAATTGAGAGCGCCCAACATAAGCCCTTCAAGGAGAAAGCATCTTCTAGCTTTAGTTCCCTCAACAGACGACAGTGYGGTCAAAGCAAAGGCCATAAATTTCATACATMAGTAGATTCSGTTGGCACGTCTCAATGACATCMCKTACCTGACAAGTTCAATGATGCAAGTGGCATCAACTTGGTGATTATCCTGTTTCAACATTTCGATGATCTTCTCCACTGCCTGTGATTAGCCATAAAATATCCAAGCAGGCTGCCAAGTGAGTAACTTCGACAGCTGCCCCAAAATCCATCTTAAATTGTGAACACTGCTTCTTACAAAGACTACAACTACAGATCCCCATGTGCAAGCGCGAACAATAAAACAAAAAAATAATAATCTCGATCACATCTAGATTRTTTTGTCCAACAACCTCAATATTTCCCAGCTCTCCGCAAGCGCGCAATGCAGAATAGTAGACATTAAGTCGACGGTTCACATAGCTTCGAGTAGGTTGAAGACCTCCTCCTGTAACAAGATTTGCTAGCTCCTCTTCAAACTCTTGTCGACCCTCAACTTCACCAGCCAGTGAGTCACAACCCTTCGACTGTTCCAAGAGCTCAAATATCTGTTCAACAAACTTGRGTTACTAGCACGCACCCCAATGCGTACAGGAAGATCACAGGATTTCAAAAAAGTACAACAAAGAGAGAGAGTATTGAACAAGATTACAAATGATGGTAAAACATGAGTTTAAGACCTTGGTAATGACTTGTCAAGCTGACCTTCTGAAAAGTAATATGATTAACAGGGCGGCTGTTCTTATGAGTTTGAATAAGTGCGGCATAGCATGCACTGTTTAAGGTCAAGCCAAAAGCCGCCATCCTTTGCACCACACCATAGCTGCAGAACGAAGTCACAGGACTTGAATTAGGTCAATTTGAAACATTCTGAACGGTAGACCAATCATAGAAGCRGATTGCATATGTCTTCGTTACATTGCTTACAGGTAGGCCATAAACAAAGWAGTAATGTACCAAAAAGAAAGGGGAAAGAGGAAATCCACGATGCAAAATCTCTTAAGTAAAAGAAAAGAATAATCACTGCAATGTGACAGCTGAATATGGAAAGTAGGGCGAAGAAACATACGCTACTTCTACACGGCCAGCTGTTCCACACGCATTTAAAAGTGCAAGGAAGGTGCGGTGGGTTGGCTTCAATCCATTTGCTTCCATCTCTGCTCCCACCTTATGATGCCAATCATAACAAAGAAGCAAGTTTCAGGGATAAGTACTATAATAACAATTCACCGTTTCCTAGACATCACCCCCTGAACCGCCCTACTTGATAATTTCCTGAAACTCTCCTGGYGAATTTGTGGTGCTTCAGAATGTGTAAAGGAGACAAGTATCTTGTTTAACCTTGGAAATCGCTAGATAATTTACCTGAAAAGCACGTTCAATCTGGTTGGCTTGCCCACATGTTGTGATTATACAGTTATACAGCGCGATCTGAACAGAACCACAAATTTTAATTCTACGATCAGTAGAACATTCGCAGGAATTACCTCGTCGCTTTTGCAAATCATCCCCCGGCAACATTTGTCTGCCCCAAGGAATAACACAATATTCATGAGCAGTACAAGAAAAATTGAGCTTACATCAGGTTGAAGGCCCATGGCTTTCATTTCATCAAAAAAATACATCGCATCCTGCAGTCTTTGACCTCTCATGCAGCCAGTAATAAGAGTATGGAAAGTGTTCCTTATCGGTTGAACTCCATCCAGCTGCATGTCCTCATACACATCCCGCATCAAGTAAGACCTGCAAATGCTCAACATGTGATAAGCCTCTTCATCAATTCCTTCAGCATCCTGGATGAGTGTGTACACAAACGAGTCAATTCTAAAACTATTAGGTACCTGATCCCGTCTCCTCAACAGACTCCTATTACCCAGTGATAAAAAGTTTGATCTCAAGAGAGTTCACCCAAAGTGGTCTCTCCACATCTCAATATTAATCTCACAAAAATCACACAACTATATATTAGTTAAAAAGATTGAAGTGAYGGAAAGAGTATCCTCTAGGATTCTGATTGAAGACAACAACAAGAAGGGCTATCACCAAAGAATACATACTTACCGCCTGCTCTGATTCAGTTCGTCTAGCACCTTGTTGTACTCATAAATATCATTGGCATAGTTACGCAATGCATAAGCCGTTGGATTTGGACTGGTAGAGTAGCTCCGCAGGGCAGCAAACGTGGTCTGATCTTCCCTGTTGACACGAATTTACTCAAAACCTATATCCAAATGCAGATAGTTCTATTTCACAAATACATATARAGAAATCATCAATTATTCTAGGTATAGTTTATGGTCATGAAAGAGTCTGTCACAGAACTGCAGCTACACTACAAACAATCAATATGTTTCGAAGCGGAACCTGGATAATGCTACGTTCACTGAATCCCATATTGGTAAACCCGAGTTTGTTCCCTGCATAGATTAATAAATACACATACATAAGCGCAGAATCCCTCACTGGCGACTGAAGCCAAATGAAAAAAATTGGAAAAAAATTGCAGACAATCCATCGAAATTCTGCTCATTTATTGCAAGATAACAAGTATAAGGTAGAAGCACCAAAAATCACAAGATGATCAGCTGTTCATGTTGTGTAGACCYGCTTAATCAATACACACCCATTCTCAAGAAGCGATTTCAAGCATTGAACCTTCACAACTTTCGCATACGACATCCAAATAACGCACTCTTTGGTGCGTTGGAATCCTCTTTCTATTGCCATTCATGAAAAAAAGGAAAGAAAATCAGTCCCATAACGGCACTATTCTCAATAGCAAAATTTACGATTTCAGGTTTCCCTACCTTGATGCAAAATTATAAATGCAAASCTCATTATTACAAGAACCGGGAGGCACTAATCCACAGAACCAGAATCCAAGGAAAATTCGCCAATCCTCACAAAACCCTAAACCCTAAACCCTAAAACTCAGAATCAGCGATCAACCTCCCAAATTATGTGAAGGCTCTACCATTTCGAAAATCTCAAAAACTGCACAAATGCCAACCACCAGGAGGGGAATGCCATGACATACCTTCTCGGGACCTGCACAAGTCGCCAATGCATTCAAAGCAGGACTGGTGCGGATCGGGAAGCGCACGAGGCGCTGCAGCACTGCCCGTCTCATTTCGCTACTTCTTCTGCCTTGGTGAAATCCTTCGAGGGAAGCAGTCGGAGGTGCAGATTTTAGACTGGAGTGCTCGCTGATTGAAGCAGCAGCGCCGATCGGAATGGGAGGTTTTGGGTAGCAAGGTTTTACGAGGAGACGTAGCGCCCGGTTCATGTTCATCCAAAGCATTCCTCCGAAATTCGGTTCCAGATTTGCATCCACGTTATTTATCCAAAATGTTCATCCAAAATGTTCATCCAAAATCTCAAATGGCAACTGAAAGTCATTGCAAGATAATTGTGACCAGTTTGTATATTAAGCGTTCCACTCTAGATCCTTACCAAAAATGTAACCCTTGGAACATGAAGCTTAGGGTCAACCTTGGGTATTCATGTTTTTAGGCTTTGAAAATTCATGGTACATGTAGATGTTTTTTCATAAAATGTTAGAGAATCTTAAATTCTTTGTTGAATCTTGACCAGATTCAACAAATAATTTAGCAATGTAATAATGGGAACCATGCTTAAAATGCTCATTCAAATGACTTAAGCTGCACTTTTCTAAGAAATTCCTTTAGATTAGCATTGAAGGGAATCCCTAATATTTGAAGTAGAATCTTGAAATTCTATTTTGTCTAGTTAAAACCTCCTCATGTCTATTTGAATCAAATTGTCAATTTTGACTTCATATCAAATCAATGCATCATTTACCAATGGCAAGAAGAAATTTTTGTCTATTATCAAAATTTAATGATGTTGATTATTAGAAAGATTTTGTTAATAATTATTTGGGTTTTAAAGTTGATTTTTTAATTTCTAATTTAAAAGTAAAGAGATGAAGTCACTGAGCCATTGTTTCTACATTTTAGATTATGCCTTACCCTTGTTTTTGCATGATTTGCTCTAATATAGCAAAGACTTAGTTCCCAAATAAYTTTTAACTTAAACATGTAAATTCATAAAATTTGATAATAATTCAAAAATTCAAGAGTCTACAAATAAAATGATTAGAAGTTTTGAACTTCAATCATCTACAAATTAGAGAGATTAAGACTTCAAAATTTTATAAATTAGTGAAATTATAATTTTTAAGAACTATAAATTATTCAAGAGATTGGTACTTCATAATCTAGTAATAATATTGTATTGACTATGCATACTAAAATATACATAAAAGTTAAATTCTTTAAAAAAAAGAGTTAATTTAACCCCTAAAGAACCAAGCTGCATTTTTTGGCAACATAGCAATTTTGGGTAGCTCACTACAAATGGAGTTTCCATTATTTTTCTTTGAAATTYTTACACAACATGTGTACAAGAAGTAGCTTTGAGGCCCCAAAAAAATCATAACATTTGACTACATTGTTAAAAAGTTATTGCATGATATGTGATTTTTTTTAACTTTGGGAAGTCCGAGCAGCCCAATAAACTTCTTTGAAAATTACTTTTTGAAAAAATAAAAATTTGAAATTAGTTCTTTACAATTATATATAAGTGGAAAGCTTTTAATCATTCCATTTGGATTAGTAAGCTAAAAGTTATGAGGGGTTTTAGTTTGTGGGTAGGTGTGGTTTTTATAGACTCCATACTTACCCACAAACTAAAACTCCTCATAACTTTTAGCTCACTAATCCAAATGGAATGATTAAAAGCTTATCACATATATATAATTGTAAATAATCAATTTCAAATCTTTATATTTTCAAAAAGTGATTTTTAAAGAAATTTATTGGGCTGCCCGGACTTCCCAAAGTTCAAAGAAAATCACATATCATGCAATAACTTTTTAACAGTGTAATCAAATGTTATGAAAATTATTGAGCCTTAAAGCGAGGGTTGCTATTATGTGAGCATAGAAGTGTGAGCCCGTGAGTCTAGAAAGCTACATCCTTATATAATAGTTGTATATACTATAGAAACCGTCTATGATTATTGGATATATATGTTACAAATATCCATATTATAGGTGTTTTTTATACATACACCTTCTATAGTGTGTGGTATCTATATTATAGGTACCTATAATGCAGGTTCAATGCTCACAAGCTCACATTCTTGGGCTCACATACTAGCACCGTTGGCCTTAAAGCTACTCCTTGGACAGATGTTGTGTAAGAATTTCAAAGAAAAATAATGAGAACTCCATTTGTAGTGAGCTTGCCCCAAAATGCTATGTTGCCAAAAAATGCAGATTGGTCCTTTAGGGGTTAAGATTGTTTGTTTTGTTTTGTTTAATATGTTATGTTTTGTTCAATATGTTGAGACCTAACAAACTGTGAGGCATCCATTTATAAGATCTGCTCTTGGTAAAACTTGAAAGATCTTTGTAAGGAGATATGCGTTTTGAGGCATTTGACCCTTTGGTGTGAAAATTATTGAATTTCAAAGGTTTCTATGAATCATAAATTTGAATCATATTACCTTATATTTTGGAAAATTCATAACATTTGCATCACTAGCCATCCAAATGCCACAAAACAAAGCCCTTGCATGGAGCTTTCTATTCAAGGCCAATAACCTCATGTTTGAATGTTTGGTGTGAACGTTCAAAAATTTCAAAATTTTTATTACAAATAAAAATATTAAAAAAAAATTTACTTTTATTATGGGCCCCGTCAGGGGACGCTTACGCTCCCAACAAAGGGAACGTCGGGGGAACTTCGTTTTCTAGGGCCCACACGTCTTGTTTTAGTTGTGGCACACTAGTACTCGCAGAAAATTTCTATAATATAGACACCTATAATATAGGTGTATATAATCCTCTACAGTAAGCTCATGGGCTCACGCTCTTAGAGCATCCTCACTAGCCTCTTCCCCATTCCTATCCCCATCCTCTTCCTTCCTTCAAAAATATAGGGATGGGGAAGCCACTTCCCACCCATGCTTCCCSAAATCAATACTTTATACTAAATCTAGGCAAGGTAAAGTCAAGATGCACTTGTAAATATAGTAACAAGGGCAAAGTAATAGTCCAATGCCAAATCATGGAAGCACACATTTTGCAACAGTAGTAAATTCAAGAATAGGGTTTACCATTTCTCAAATCCCTATCCCATCAAATTTTAGAGATACGGGATGCTAATGGGAGACGGGTCTTCCCTATCCGGATGAATTTCATCTGCATAGGGTAGGGAACTCCCCCCTAGTGGGGGGGAGTGGGGGGGGTCTTAGGCTGACATAATAGCCTTCGTGCGGAACGGCCGAACCTGCCCTGTAGGCTTGGACCTTCCAGCCCTAAAAAAATTCTGGAACAAACTCACTGCCCCTCCCCTTCGTGAACCCTTTTCCTACTCTCGTTGTCGAAGAAACCCCTCAGCAAGCGGCCGGCCTTTTCGCTGGTGTCTGTCTCGGGCGGTAGAGCAATCAATCTATCAGGTACCAAGCCCTAAGCTCTCTTGCTTGCATAACACTGTCTAGCGCTTCTTTCGAATCATCTCGTTCAGCTTCAAAATCAAAATCAAAATCAAAAGTGGCATAGGTTGCAGGCTGTTGTCTTTCCGAATTCTGTTGYACATACTCTTTCTTTCTTTGAAACTTTCAGTATTGATTGATTAGTGTAATCATCGTGCAGCATGGCGTTGCCTATGAAGCCTGGAAAGGCGGGAGTGGAGGAGGCTATTGAGACCGTCCACCGCATCCGTATCACGCTTTCCTCGAAGAATGTTAAGAACCTCGAGAAGGGTAAGTTCTCTTGGATACTCGAGGTTTTCGCTTGTGTGTTGCTTACCAATCTAGGCTTGGATTTAATCGGAAACTTTATAGCCGGATTTTATGGTTTAGTGGAAACGGCGAGCTGGTATATAATTTCTAGGGTTTACTTAATGTAGAGCTGGTAGCCGCTGTCGGTATTCTACGTGCTGTGGATTAAGGTTTGGTTGGTTGTGCAGTGTGCGCTGACTTGATCAAGGGCGCCAAGGACAAGAGACTCAAAGTCAAGGGTCCCGTGCGCATGCCCACCAAGGTGCTGCACATCACTACCCGGAAATCTCCTTGTGGAGAAGGTATGCTTTCCTCTCACCATTACTGTTTGTGTGATCGTTGATTTTTTCTCTGGTCTATTATTCTTGCACTCAATGATTTTCTTTCAGGGCTGGGGTTGGTCGTTCGGTTCACTATTCAACGGGGAGTTCGTTTATTTTTCCTTTTTAGTGAATGCAACTTGGTCAGTAATAGGTCTATAGAAAGGTTCTTGTCGAAGCGTATGTGGTTTGTTTTAATCTCTATGCCTGGATATTTTCATTCTTGATACTTACCTTGCTCTCTGCCTTAACTAGTGGAAAATTCTCTCCTCGGAAACCTAGCGGCGCTGAACCCTGCTAATTGTATCGCAGCTAGGTTTTCTAGAATCGACATGGGTGGTGGGTTCTCTGCTTGTGAATTTGTGCGAAATTATTTATTTGAAGAGGAATTCATGTGGCCGACTTTGATGTTTCAGGTACCAATACCTGGGATAGGTTTGAGTTGCGTGTGCACAAGCGCGTGATCGATCTGCACAGTCCTTCTGAAGTGGTCAAGCAGATCACTTCCATCACCATTGAGCCTGGTGTCGAGGTGGAGGTTACCATTGCAGATGTTTAAGTCAATGTAATCTTTGGAATATAAACGTATCATTATTCCTCTCGCAGGAGCATTGGTTTTGCGGTCATCATCTTGCCGGGAATAACCCTTTCATTCACTCTCGAATGCGTGTTAAGTGCGATGTATTTTACTTTCTGTTGTTTGCAAATGACTTGTTCCTGGAGTTCATTTTTTCTTGATATGTAGAGCGGTGGGAATGTTCTCGCAATCAGTTGGCGTTCTTTGTGTGGGTTTTTACTTGGTGGCAGATGTGACAGCATGGATAAGCCACCTCGTGATTTAATGGCTTTATCTTGAGGACGTGATGATTCTCCGCAGTTGAATGTTTGAGCAAACTTTGCAGAGTCTTTACTTGCTTGCATCGGGGCTCGACTCATGACCTGGGCTGTGCCTGCGTGCATTGTGACATCTTCGATATTACATCCTGGCAGTGGGGAATAGTTTCTTTTTACATCTAAGTCGATAACGGGACGATTTGTGGTTGTTCATTGTGGGTGTTCAGTGGGCTCTGTAGAAGTTTGAAACGGTGTTGTCGAAAGCCCTTCCTGTGTAGGGATTTCTTTTGTTCACAAGTCTCGAGCTTCGACACACCTGTGGTAACGTGGAAGGATCTTTGAACATATCTGCACCAATGCAAGAAATCTTCATCAATTTTCGAAACCTATTCTTTCAGACAAAAGTATAATGTATGAGAAAAAAATAATTTTAATTTTTTTTTCAATTTTTTGCGGATTTTTTTAATGACCAATCTCTCCGTTTTGAAGGTTTAGGGGCATAACTTCTGCTCATAAGCACTGATTGAAATAAAAAATGTAACCCCAGAAAGCTAATAACTTTTTTTTGTCTTATGAGAAAGTTTCACCAAAAATTGAGCTTAGAGGAATCTATCTAGAATCCAATTTGTCCCCTCTAGGGACAATATTGTAGGGTTTGAAAGGGTATACTTTTAATATACACCAATCACAATTTTGTATCTCGTTATTTTAGGTCCAACCAATTACAAGTCTCTAGGAGTATATGAAAGGTGGCAATGAAAGGTGACAGCCAAATAGCTTGGTGCAATAATAGAGTTGTTTCACATGTAGGACTGTATAGGAAGGGCAAGAGCACAATGACCTTTGGTAAGTTAGTTACTTAGTGTGCCTAGAAATCATTGTAGTTACATAAGATATCTTTTCATTCTTGAGAGTCGAGATGAAGCAGACGCAAGGATCCAATTCCTTCCCAAAATTGCCGAGTCTTTAACCCTTGAAGGATGGGCTCGTGACCATGGAAATCATCAATTTCGATACCGTGGGAATTACGAGATTAAGAAAATCCAAAAGTGCCCATGAGTAGTCAAAGTATTAGAGAAGATCTTGCCTTTCTACCCCTAATTATGTGGATGAATAGTTGCACTTCTGTGCTTGACAATTTGATTCACTGTCATTCATTGGACGCTACAGTCCACCGCGTTGTTCAAGGACTARTCCCTAACCCACAAAGGAAAATGCGGATGTTTAGTGTCCAATGATTGATAAGGCATTCTTATGTGTAGGACATAAATTTAGCTATTCATCTTTGGAATTAAGTGTGGAAAGTAGAGATCTTCTACAATACTTTGACTTCAAATGAGTTCTTTTGTTTTTTTGAATACCAATTATTTTCATGGTTATAGAAATGATGATTTCCACAAGGAGCCCATGTCCTTTCTAGGATTAAACGTTGATCGGGTCACTGTGGAAATCATGAATTCTAATACCGTGAGAACCATTGGTTTAAGAAATTTCAAAAGCAAGCATTGGAAGTCAAAGTACTCTAGAAGATCTTCCCTTTTTACACAAAATTCTGAGAATTTGCTCTTTCATTCATTGACCAAAAATTAAATGGCCTGTGCATCGTTTATGTGATAATAATAAGAGCAGTCCCTGCCAATTGAGGTAATTTGAAGGAAATTTTTTTGTAAGGCACAATGAGCAATGGGGGCCAATTCTGTCATGGGAACAACGTGCGAACAACGGAGAACTACTCCTAAACACCAGTGAACCAGGGCTCGCTCATGAGCCGAGGTTTAGAGGATAAGAAGCCAGATTGATTCAAGATGCTCCTTGTAGGTAGAGGTTTAGAGAACAAGAACAGATTGATTCAAGGTAACATTTAAGGATTAACACAATAAGAACCGATTAATTCAATTTTAGGCAAATGCACTGCAACTCCCCGAGCTAAATACAATATTTGCATTTGTAATGCCATCCTTTCTTGACATTTAAGAGTCAACTTTGAATTGTGAGTCCCCCAGGTAGCAATCATCAGTCAATAGTAATAAAGTTTCCACTATTTTCTGCCTTCTTTCAGGAGCCTTTAATCAATAGAGCTTCAGTAAATTTAGCTTTCCATTCTGATATTTCCCAATTGCACCACCAAAATCTGCAAAAGTGTTATTGCATTAGAGCACACCCTGAACTTGGTATTTCATGATARATCTCCTGATGTAACATGAAAATATTAGGCTAATAAGGTAGAGCGTACAACCTCCAGTACTTGTTCTTTCGATACTGTTGCTTTCAGAATAACAATGAGTCCAATATTTCATTACCTGTAGCCAAGCAYGACCATAAGAACAGACATTGCAAAGACCTCAACAGACTTGATAGAGGAAACCAAGGGTGGCATCACAATACTGCGAACCGAAAAATAGTTTACGCTTTGTTCAAGGGAATCAGAAAGCACTAGCGGCACTTTGTACAATGCAAATACTTCACGGTACTGATTCCTGCAAGTGTTGCAAACATTCTTGCAATCGACCTTCCTGTAATCAATTTACATCTAGCTATTTTTAAAAGTTTCAAAAGAATAAAAGTAATGGAAAGCTTTTTTTGCTGCCATATCATGTGCTGGTGATTAAAATTCCCACCATTTCCTTCTCTCATATTTCTTGGCGAGTTGTTCAGCTATTGATGCAAAGTTTTCTGCTCCGGCTTGCATTTCCTCTGTCTTGTCATTCAGGGACTGCATTCCAACAGTACAGCACATGAGGGATTGGTAAGTAATCTAGTAAATTCGTGGTCGAGAAATAAACCACTACAACGCAAGTTTATAAGGTTTCAGTCAAAAGGGTGCCTCCAATCAGTACAATCAGACTGTTTCAAGAACTTTTATACATGTCGCTACAGTATTCATGACAGTCTGATTGTACTGGAAACCTTGTTTCAAAAAGAACAGGCTAAAAAGAATGTGGGCAGAAATATAACTGGAAGCATAAGCACAAAACTGTCATGGAGAAAGTCAGCCACTCCCTAACAGGGTTCAACGAAAAACAAAAGAATGCAACAAGCTTCCTTGGAAATTGGGAAGGTGTTACCTGAAGCTTTTCGCCTCGTTCCATAAGTTTATCCCTAGCCATTGCAGCAGCACTTGCAGCATCCTGCACAAAGAGTAACTCATCCTTGAGCAATAAGTTGGGTAATATAGTGGATGTACAGACATATGAGAAAATAATATTACATCTATTAAGGAARCTCCCTCCAGAGGTATTCTAGAAAACTTAGCTGCATTGAACCCGCCAATTGCAACGCCACTTAAGGCAGTTTCTGATGCCAAACATTGCCAATTGTAACGTGGATAAGGGATCTAAAACACCTCTTAGGAGTGGGTTTTCTATTAGTGATATAGGTATTGGAAAAGTCAGGAATGAAATTTAGCTTACCACAGCCTTGGGGGCATGCCCATAGGCAGCTTTGATTTCATCTGCTGTGCGCTGTCTTGGTTTTCCATCATCTCCGAATAGTTGTGCTCTGGTRGTTTCTTCGCTGATCACTTCTTTTCCTGGTTACAAAACACACGGTCAACACACAGACACAATCAGTYCTCTTTCTCCGGTTCCTGTTAAATGGACAGTAACATCAAAATATCGAGTAGAGGTTCAACTTGRTCACTCCACGGATGTTGCCAGGATGCTGAAAACAAAAACTAGGAAAACCAAGTCCAGCAAAAATCTAGGGAGTCCAGGTTCACAGGGGGTTTAGACGCATTTCGCAGGATTAACCATTAAATTGTTTCATACCAATCACACGAGGCATAACCTGGMAAAAATTGGCAAAGTACRAAGTCTTTCACGCAGGGAGAATGACGCATACCCTTCGGGCTGTTTGTAACTCTATGAAGAACAAGCTTACGRCTACTGGGCTCTCCAGAAGCCGTCGGTGAAGAATTTACATCCATGTCATCAAGGTCGATTACAATATCATCTGCGTTCAGCACAGGAAGACAATAGCATACACAGAATGAAAACATTACGCTTGTGAAACCTCAACTATAATCAACCCAAAGACGGATACCCAAATGTCCTGTCCTGGGATCAACTCAGATTATTTCAAAAGAATAAGCAAAAACAATTTGCATCAGGAATGGTCTACCAATCTCTAGATCGATGTCCAGGCCCAAAGAGTCTGTTTTGGACAGATCAGAGGGCTGTATTTCAGGGACCGTAAAAGGTTGAGTTGAAAAAAGTTTGGGCAGCTCCGATGCAGAATGAGCAGCAGATTCTTGTTCGAGTGCGCTCTTAATAACCCCCAACAATCCTTGTTTAGGCCCTGACTGCAATATCATTTGAATTGTTATTGTGAGACAAAAAACTGGGGCCAAGTAATCCAATTTCCAAAAATTGCCCTAGACTAGTCCCAAAAAGAATACAGTCAATTCTTACTGAAAACCCTATTTAACCTAGCTGTTCAAATTTTTCCGCAAAGATCTATCATCACAYCAAAGAAAAAGATGATTCCAGGCTTGTAATTACACAAAAGACGGTCACTCTTACCCACTCCCTTATGMATAGGAAGCATGTCACAAACAAACGCAAGGATGTCAGCATTCACTCGTACCTTCTTTCGTGGCAGAGAGGTGGCGTACTTCATAGCAGCCTCAGCTGCAGCTCCCAGGTCCTTGTCATAAAGCCGCGGTGAAGATTCCGGTGCACTAAGAGGGGAACATTGAAGGGCCAACGGTATAACGAGATCAATTATTAGCAATAAATTTCCTGGCAAGTGAGAAGTGCACAGCAAAGTAGCGAATGGTAAACGACATTCCTGCGTCTGACTTTCTAGCTAACACCAGGAATATTAAGTACGAAGCATAGTTATACAATCACAAATCAGTAAGATTTAAGTGCAAGTGTCAAGGAACTAAAGAAATTAAGCAACTCTTTAGTACCTCAAGTCAATATCTTCTGCAAGCACCGACAGGTGAATGAGCTCTTTTTCTTCGCTTATCTGCAGCCATAACATTACAAATGGATGAGAACTTATACTCAATATCTAAGAGGCTAATCGAGTATACAACAATGCCTCTGGTTCCAAATCTCAAATCAAAAGGAGGTCACGCAGAAAGAACGAACATAAAGTACCATAGTTATACGTCCATAGGAAGCAGAACTAAGTGTCGTCAAGAAACTGGAACTAAGCTCAAGCTGCCAATGTAGGCACTGGGTCAATGTGGTTTCCATCACGATTCGTAGATCAGGAAGCGACCTGCACCGAAAAAAGCATCAACGCATGAGCAGGTTGAGTYTGAATCCAGAATTCAACTACCTTCAACACCTATAGATAGGACAAATTTGATACCACGCACTTTCTGAAATTTGTCATAATTTTACACTGTTCAAAAATTTATATATCACCCTATCACAAATTTATCACAAAGTATCATTAAACAAATTTTACCGTATTTCGAGGTGACCGGACTGGTACAGTAGAATTGCGCCAAAAGTRTGCGTAGAAGGGTCTTCAAATGTGGAGGCCCAACAACAGGAGTGCTCCAATTTTGCTTCTAGCAAAGTATCTCCAATGCTCTGTTCACCATGAGCACAACCACAAAATCCTTGTGAAGATGAACTTCTTMAATATCCACAGCATGCCAACAAGTTGAAATAAAGTATGGGCAAAGAAGTTTTCACTTGCACCCATAATATCACAAAAGTCTCCCACAAGGAGCTCAAAAAATTGAAGAAAAAGAATGAGACGAAAAGAATTGCTCGCCTGAGAGGTTGTGGAGACAAGTTGGATCCAATCATGTGTGCACAAAAATAGGCAGGATCTTGTTTGCGGTGCTTCTAATGATTCTGCACTTGGATCTGGCCCTGCACCTCCATCGACAGATGATCTCGTAGAAACGTCTGAAGCAGCCAATTATAAATTATACTCAGAGAATTGCAGGAAACAGTCCCATYATTTTGGGTAAAGATAATACACCAACGACATATACACCAAGATCTAAATATTATACAAATCATGGAAAATTTCAGCTCTAGATAACAATAAATCAGTACCAAAACATCTCCATCATTAACCCTAACTCCCAAATGGCCAAAAATGACTGCTTCCATATCTATAGGAGTTRAAATAAATCATTTTGGAAGCGTCAAGAGAGGTGACGAAATGTACTTATAGAATGAAGAATACATGTCCTATACTTTGACCGATAGAAAGACATTTTGGAAGTTACTATATCGACAAGTAGCTTCCAAAAGTGAAAGTTTTATTTCTAGTTTAAGCACTTGGGTTAAGGACTTTGGGACATTAATTTCATACAATAGTAATGCAACGGTAAGTAAGGTCCAACCCTTCATAAACTGGAAAAGTGGAGAGTAACATAATAAAGGGGTACTGTGAACGAAGTTCTGGCAAACATTGCTCACCTAGAACATCAATGCATAGCGTTTGTGAAGGTACTTTAGGCTGCCTCGGCCCTGGACCAAAACACTCGCCAGTAGCCCCGTCAAGGACAGCGACGGTAGCTTCGTCATTCACTGCGTATAGCACCGTGATAGGACTCGCAGTAGGCTTCGGTAGTTCTGAATTTGGATCCTCTGCTTCAGAGGAACCAACAGCATCAACTTCTTTGATTGGTTGAGTAACCGCAAATTTCAGGCCAGCGATGCCTGACGAGTTGCCAGGCCAACAGCCAGAGAATAAAAGCAAGAGATTTTCTGGATCYAAAATCGATATCTACAGACACCACCAGACAAAACAATTCATCAGGATGTGCACGTAACTAAACTCCTTTCATGAATTGCACAGACATGCTCCCCATCAACCAGAAACAGTGCCACATCGACCTTCTGAATAACATGACAAAGTTTTCAGCAAACCTATAGTTCAGGAAGTTTTAGCCAGAATAAAAAAGAGAACCTTCCCATAATACATTGGGAAGCCTCCATGTAATCAACGAAACCATAGAGAGACCTCCTCATGAATGATGGATAGGATTCTCTGTATTATGATGTCCAAAAGACCCTGAGAGAGTCGAACTCCAATGAAAACCCTGTTACATGYTACACTAACCTACTAGAGTTTCATGATCAATATACAATAACAAATTGAATAAAAATAAGTGATTTTCGTTYGAAATAAAGAGTGAGTTAGAACATATACCCTTCCACTTTTATCGCCAACTGCAAGGCGATCTGAATCGTTGGAAATAGCAATACTGGTGATGGCAGCTTTATGCAGACTTAGTTCAAGAATGCACTGGTAGCCAGCTGGCATGTTCACAGTCTCTCCTACAACAACGAGAAGACGAAGAATAAGAGCGTGTACAAYTGTGCTACGTAAGCCAAGATYCAAATAACAGCAATCCAAAACTACAGGCACATGAAAGCAAATCTTCACTCAACACTCTAAACCTCAAATTGTAAACAGAGTAGAGATCACTGACCAGAGCAAGCAGAAGAGTCATTTATGACCTTGCACGACACCTCTTGCGCTTCAGAACTGAGTTTAAAWACGTACACCTGTGAAAATGCCAAATTATCTAACTTAATATAAACATTCCCGCTTTTTGTTTCTTCAGGGAACTCTCAAGTATGCTTAGGAGATAGTACCTTTCCCTCTTGGTCACCAAAAGCCAAAAGACCAGATTGTTCATTCAAGAGCGCAGCTGAGACAGGGGCTAAAACCCCATTCGTCTGCAAGAACGCAATTCTCAGTCAGCACTTTGTAATGTGAGTAACATCAAATACGATTGACAAGGACAAGTAGGATAGGCTCTTAAARTTGACTGCATTTAATAACATCAMAGAACGGRATTCGATATAGGTTTATGGAACATTCACCCGAGCATTCACAGTGCACAACAACTGAACCGAAGGASCAGAAGCATCCCACACTTGAACGCCACCACGCTTGCGCCCTGTTACAAGGAAATGTTTCTGCTTCATTTCCTCATTGGAAGGAGACCCTGTACTCATCTGGGTTCCTCCAGAAATAGGCCATTTCGTTCCACAAGCTAGCGTAGGTAAGGGATCCTTCGTCCCTGGGCTTAACTGTCGGTCATAAATGCCGTGTCAGAAGAGGCTTTGTGCAAGTGACACATTGGCATCAAGTTTGTTAGAGTGGTAGAAGCCGAATAATTTTAATAATGATTATGCAAATTCAATTAACTGAAATATTTGACCAGATACCAGAATTGAACAGATGTTTACATTGAATCAGTAAAGATACATAATTCACCATCACAATTGCACAGATAAAGCAATAAACCATAAACATATTGTGGATTCCATCATCACCTGATGTAGTACTCTGGCTGATAATGAGTTTGGTGACACCATGAATACGTTGGAWAAGACGACATCTTTCAAGGGTGATTGCCAAAGAAGTGGCTGCACATAGGCTTGATTCACAGAATCTTCAGCTGAAGGAGTAAAGAAGTAAGAGACAATGCCAGCACCATCATACATATGAAGCAACCCAGGTGACGACAGCACCAAGATTGCAGCCACTGGCGTACCCAGGGTGCCACCTGGTCTCGAAAGTGTGACTGCATCTGCAAACGGCCCGTGCATTGGTAGCTCAAGCTGCTGCAAATTCTCACTTCCTTCKCCATCTAACGACACAACCTAAAAAGAAGAAAATTATTGCACAGATTAGTAGACCATACATAGTATGCGGTAAATATCTCATTCCTTGTTTTCTTAACCCTAAGTGCCCAAACTAGAAATAGAAAATCCACTTTGGAGGCTAATTGTAAATTATAGTAACATCTAAAGCCCACTTCTATGATTCAGAATCGTAGGACATGGTTTCCTCTCTCCCTAGAAGATTCCTAAATGATCTCTTTCAACTCCAACACGGAAGCGACCGCTTTGGACCACTTACGCACTTAAAGTTAAACCTCATAACGTTATGAGGTTTAACTTTATAATCTTATGCCCGTATAAATAAGCAAGAAATATTATTTACCCAAAACTGTTCGCAATTGAAAAGGTAGCAGAATTAACTTATTCACTTCCGTAGCCCAAAGACTAAGTGACATACTTTGCAATAGAAAACGAGATAGGAGGAGCCTGAACCCACCGTCAAAGCCTGAGTCGCATTCAGATCAGAACCCCCATACACGAGGAGCTGGCCACTGGCGTCCTTGGCGTTCTTGACGTCCTTACCTCCTTTGCCGCTTGCACACCACTTCAATAAGATCACTGGCATTTTCATGGACTTGCCTGGTGCCAAGTCTATTTTACGCAAAGGTGCCCCCGAAATGAACGGCAAATCGGCATCCGACTGGTCGCCTGAGCCTCCCTCTTTAGCTGGCGAAGGAACATTCCACAACCAAATATCCCCGTCCACATACCCAGCGGCTACAATACTTCCATCCTGACATGCCCAGCACACGGTGCAAATTTCTTTCTCCTCTTCCTCTTCATCCTCAAGGTCAGTTTTTGAGGAAAATTTCGATCCAAATTGCTCTCCTATGCTGGCTGCACGATCAGCCACTTTCTCTGTGAAAGTGCGTGAGTTTTGCGCATGCTCKGTCAGCCGTTTGCGTTGTGATTCTGTGCCACCCCGAATGGCAAGAACCTTGGTCTCGTGAAGACCCCATGAAACCAACACGCCATTCCCGTAAGCAATGACCAGCCTGTGCAAGACATGCAAGCGCACGCATTGAGTGCGGATTGTAAACGTTTACTACCAAATCTGGCACCCTAGATCTGCAGAACTTACAACAATGTTTAACTCGAATTAATACGGCTGCAAGAACTTTTAGACAACATCAGTAAGAGACTATTCTTCATGACTATGGCGAGGTCTCCATAWGGTTAGAGTGACCATGCAAGTTTTCTATATGGTACTTAGGGTAACCTCCGTATGATCATTGTCACCATATGGAGTCCTACCTATGAATCATGGAGAAGATCCTTTACGATGTTTGAAAGTTCCTGAACAAGTCAAATTTTACCAAAAAACCCGTTTTAAATCACGTTGAAGCAATTCAGTCTAACACTGCATACAGTTGATCAACCATGACAGTCATACCTGCTGAAGTCAGCATTCACTTGCGGAAGAATACCAACGACTGACGGTGCAGTGCTACTTCCGGGCCTTACTATCCCACCTGAAAACGCATAGAAAGCACAATTTGTTACAGATCAGGGTTCCAGTACACCGTTATGGTGCATCGCTTATATGTTCATTAAAACAGAACGAACACAACGTTTAGCAAACTAGAAGTGATTCGAAAATGTACCTAGAGTAATATGTGCAGGGATGCAGTAAGGCAACTTCGTTACTTCATTCGAGCTTTCCACATATTGTAGGAYAGAAACAGTTCCAGCTTCATCTCCAAGGTACCTGCACATGTTCCAAACCTCATATTACGAACCACTGAAGACAATTGATAAAAAAACGTAACTAACCCTACCCTGGTAACAACAAAGTGCAACTTATAGGAAAGAATGAAACAATCATGCATACTTGGCTCCGTTACTATATTTGGCTCCGTTGGTAAAGTGCATCACTCATCTTAWCATCAATCAGCCAAATTCCCAAACCAAAAATACGAAGTCCACTCGGAAACTAACAGCCAATTATAGCAACTTTGGAAACACATTTCTCTTGTTCTCAAACGTAGAACATGGTCTCTCCTTTCTATGGGACATTTCGTTGCTTTCCTTGAGCATTCCTGTATGATATGGACCATCCATATGGAAGGAGACACTTTTGATCATTCGGTCGCGTACGGGATAATAATTGAAAGCCTCATCATTGACCAACTCTAAACCAACAATTCAAATTTGGTGAATGTTTAAATACCGAGAGATCACCAGGAGTAAAAAGAAACGCTTACATGTAACTTGTTCCTTGCAAGACGGCGATGGCAGTAATATCATGTTCCCACTTTATTGAACACGCCAGCTCTAGCTTTCCCAGATTCCATACCTAAAACAAATTGCAGTATTAGGCAAAACAACATCTGAGAATTTGTTCCAACATCCATGCCATGGGTAGAATCAGATGAGATTTCTCAAGAGGTTTCTTAAACAAGGAAAAAATTGTCACAATAAAATCTGACTTGGTTCAAAAAACAACCGAATCAATAGATCAAACAATTCTTACCTCAATATCATTTTGCGTGGTGACATTTATTAATTGTCCTCCATGATTCAAAAACTGCAGCAACAGCATAATCAGAGATTCGATCAGACCTTGATGAGTTTGATCTTCABAAGGACTATGCAGGGTGTTCATATTCAAAACGCTTTCGCACCTCAAGATACTTGCAGGGTGCTCGAAGTGGAGACTGTAGTAGCGCTTCAATGCCAGGTGCACCAAAGAGCTTAATCCGTCCATCCCTAATTTCCAACATCCACACAAAAAAGACAACATCGGCAACCTTAAACCTCGAAATGCTAAACGCGATACAACACACATGCACAACCAATTGAACTCCCAATTGAACTCTTCGCCAGATGCTTGCAGATATACAATCAAACTCCCCAAAGTCGAGAATTGAATGGAAAAAATCTTCATCCGAACAAAACATGTTAAAAAAGTGACACAGGATGTCAGAAAATTTCGAACTTGAATGCATCGCAATGCCCGCCGGCAATGCAAAGCTTCTACGGAGTAATTATTTGCACAGAACAGTAATCGCAAACATTTTCCTTCCCTCGCCAGCTACCATAAGAAAGTCAGGCTTCATTTAAAGAAAATTCAGACCTGGTAAAGAGGTATTTGTCAAAAGTCCAGAACTTTCAGACATGATAGAGAAGATTGACGTACAGGGAAGCCACCGCGAGCACACGTTGCGTAGATTCAAAAGCAAGAATTGAGGCAGATGCCGGAACTCCTTGATGTCCCACGACCCGCGGGTGTAGCTGCTCGGATGTTAATCCTCCCGCTACAATCGGGTCCTCGTTACCCTGTTTCGAGAACAAAAAAAACACCCTGAGAAAACCTCAAAAATCCTAACCCATGAATCGACTGAAAATGACCARTCACACTCTACAACCAGACGCATTCTATCATCCTCCACTGCTCAAAACCCTAAACCATGAATCGACTTCAAAATTACCAATAATACTCCCAATCAGGTCGAATTTCATCATCCTAATTTCCTCRCACGCAAATTCCAAAATCCGKCCARTGATCAYAAGCCTTCCAAMAAAAATTCACAACGACTTCCCATCGACAAGGGAAGTCCAAATTTACCAGAAATTTGAACCCGCGACATCCGCATTTCTAGCAATCCAAACAGCAGGAGCTCAAACACGAAACAAAGCTTCAAATCACACTTCCAAGCGTCCAGAAATTCAACGACCTACCTTCCGATCGTTCACATTGGCCGTAGCTCCTTCTTCCTGAGCTCCCGCCGGCGTCAAATCGGCGCCCGGGCCCGGATGGTCTGGGATTGCCCGGGGACTAGGCTCGGGTGTGGATGCATTGCGGTGGCCTTTGCCCTTGTTGCCCTCGGATGTGGACCCCCTGGAGAAGATCCTGTTGAACATGGCGAGGCTCGATCGGTCTCAAAGGAAGCCAGCGCTTGAACGAATCGAAGATGAAATTCTACACSGAAGAGAGCGAGAACTTGGGGAAGAAGTCGGAACACATCGTCCTAGAGATCGAGGAAACAAGGACTACTGTTGTGATAYTGCAATGGAGACGGCGATGGGGATGGCGATGGCGATGGAAAACAGACAAGGGAGGCTGTCAGGTTGATTTCTTCTTCCTCGCAGAGTAACGTGACAAAGAGTAACCGGAGGAGCTGCTGTCGGATTACGGTAAGTTAAGGTAGAAACACCTAAAAGCAACACTTTTCTTGGTCCCATTATCCCAAGGTYGAATGATAAAAAAAATWAAAKGAGATCAAGCTGAAAACAYCCATRACCATTAAAACAAACAATTCAACATAAGRCAACTCAGCCTAAATGGGAGCTTGTTTTTTATAGGAAAAATTATTCTACTGGTGGACATTTCAGAATTGRAATAATATTARTATAATTTCACGTGCAAAAAGCTAGCTTGCATTTAGAYTGAGTTACCTTAGTTGGAGATAAATAAATTTGGAGTTAAATCATGAATTTTYCAAAAAATAGGAATTTTTTKAATAAAGCATGTAATYACTATGAAATTTTYGAGTRAAACTCRTAGGCCTTTGAAACCATCATATAGCTTGGTCTTAATACCTAAATCTTAATATCAACAATCCACCAAGYTCATTTAAGTAGAGGAATGGTTTAAAAGCAATTTTGGAGACACTTTTAATGAAAACCAACTATTTGGCAGAAATGGGTACAAGATTAATGAGATTTCACCTTGTTAGAAACTCAAAAGAAATGCAACTCAAAGGGTTTCATAAAACAATCCTGAAGGAGTAATTAAGGTTTTGTGGTTTTAGAATGACGATTTGGATCCATTAGCAATYAGATGAGGTCATTCACATCTTACATCAACATAACCAATGAACATTGATCATTGCGTCTCTTGATAAAAAAAACAAATAAATCCCCAAAATGTAATATGTGCTTGTGTTATAGTTTGTAGGATCACAATATCAAGCACTAAATTGTTGCACCCTAATATCACAAATAAAAGCTTCCGTCACTTCGGACGGGAAATTGCAAAGAGACCACCTATTTCCATCTCACAGCAAAAGAGTTATCTGCCCTTGAAATGMACACATATGAACCTACTGACCTCAGTGATTCAATTATGCCAATGAAAGTTAAAAGCAATTTTAGTTTAAACATCTCCACTGATCTTACTTTCAAATTAAAGTTAATAATTGTAGGGCTCACCTAGGACTCTCCTAACATTTGTTGTTGGTGCGTTGCATATTCAACCTCTTCAGCAAACACCTCGTCCGACACCTGCTTTTGAAAGGCGATGAAGAAAATCTCCTCCCATGCGCTGCGCAGTGAACCTTGTCGCATGCCGGCAATGCTTTCCACCACCTCCTCTGCTAAATAGTTGTAAATAGAATCGTTGAACTCATAAGCTCTGTCGGCAAGGAGCTCCTTCACAAGTTTTTTGGTGATGCCCACCGCACTCCAGTCTGCGGCCGAGAAATCCAAAATGAATGACGACCATGTCTCAGCGTCGTCTTTCGCCCTATCAACTGCCTTTTCCACTGCCATCCTCGCCAAGGTGAGCACCACCCTCTTCTTGACCTTGTTTGAGAGAAGAAAGCCCTTCTTCATGAAGGCTTGAAGGTGGTGTAGGTGCTCTTTGAGGGCCTGAATCTCACGCTTCTGCTCACCCCTCTCYTCCTCGCTAATGCGTAGGCGCTCCTCAATGATGTKTAGGCACTKACGCATGTCTTCAACCTCTCTGTGAATGCTAGAGTTGTGGGATTTGATCTCTCGACAAAAGACCTTTCTCTCAGTGGCCAACTTGTTGTCAAAGCRTTGCTCCATCTCCACCAATYGYTCCTCCATGGTCAGGGCAGTGGCGYTCGTTGCAGCAAGATGRCCCACRAGCCCCTGGTYYGTGTGAGCYTCTTCAAGCTCAACTACCATGAGGCCTTTGCCGACRCCAACCTCTGAAAATGATCGCGCTCCCTCTGGAATCAAGCGCCCGGTCAAATGCCTAGACTGCACAGCACTTGGGAGATGGTCTCGCCACGCACCATGAGAATCCTGGAYGCAACGGCGAAGCCAATCCCGTGAAATGGGGGCACTAGGATCCACCCACTCTATCCTCTTCAACGCCGGCTCAACGTAGACAACTTCCACAACATCATGCTTGGAATCCATGAGGTCCTTAAAAGAGAGGTCCTCAAGGCTCTGACCGAKAGCCTCAAGGTCCATGGAAGTYCCGGTACCATCGCCARGAAACACAACATGTGCWTCATCMYTCTTCTTYGCAACGCTCTTCTTYGCAACCTTCTTCTTTGGCATGGTAGACCTCTGCACAATCTCCAAATYGACTGCTTCAACAAAACCAAACATTACACTCAAAATTCATAGCCAAGCTCGTTCCCCTCCAAAAGACAAAGTACTCATAGACAAACTCAATAAATCAAAACAAAGAAGCACAACGGAAATAAAGAATTTGAAGAAGGTAGTACGCACCTGGAGCTAAAATGAATTGAATCTTAACAAAATTCCTCAAGCACCTCCCAAAACGACCTTTTAAACTCACAATGCAACTTTGAATCGCAAAACCCTAATCTAAACCACTCCGATCCTTGGGACTAAACCCTCAACATTTTTGTGGCGCCTCACACCTTGCTCACCACAAAAATCCAAGCTTGAGGAACCTCCCGCCTAGTTCTCAAACTTGCAACTACGTCTCAACCTCCTTCGCACTCTCTGCGCAATCCGTCTACGTTGCTCGCACTGCCCGCGCAACCCGTCTACGTTGCTCGCACTCCGAGGCTCCTTAAGGCTCACTATGATGATACACCCACTTCAATTTGTGGTATCTAGTTGGTGTAATTGGATTCTTGATTGTGAATTTGACAACTTTTGGTCACTGCTAAATTTGGATGCAATTTGGAGTTGGTGTTTACTACACCAATAATGGTATTTAGTGTTAGTTTACTAATAGTGTTACTTGAACTTTTACCACACTATTACAATCCTCCCACGGCTTGTAACTTCAAATCACAATAAACCCAAAATACGAACACAAATATACTTATTAAAAGGAATGTTTCAAAGAGAGCTCAAACCACCCGACCATAGAGAGAGATCAATCTCCAAAAGAGAGTCTCCTCACCCCCGAGCTCCATCTTACATAATGGAGACTATTAATAAAGACTATTAGTCCTTAAAATAGACTAGGACTACTTTTCTATCTTTATCATTCTATCCTTGGTTCTATCTAGAACCATCCACTAAAGTAAAAGTCCTAGTTACACTTCTCCAATTATATCTTATCCAATCATCTCTTATCCAAATTATTACTTATCCAAATCTTGATCTTCTATTTGGAGTTATCTAACTCCAAGTTCCAACACACTTGTGTTTATCGAGTGCACTAGTCATCCAAGTGGAGTTGTCTAAATCCACTGCATAAATCCATTGTTTGCAGATATCTATCTCTAGGCACTCCAATGCCTTTGTCATCCAACTAGAGTTGTTTAACTGCAGTACACAAATCCGCCATCAAGGAATATCTATCTCCAAGCAATCTCTACTTATCCACTAGTGCACATTTCATCCATCCTTGCATTCATCCATCAAAGGACATGACAAAAGTCATGATCCAATCATCATCTCTTCCATCTATCAATGCATTGATCCATCCAAGATTGTGTCAAGGGTCCTGACACACACACACTCTAAATTTCACACTAATAATAGTATTTAGTGCTAGGTTACTAATAATGTTACTTGAACTTTTACAACACCCACTTTCAATTTTGACACACTAATAATTAATAGTATTTAATGTTATGTTACTAATAGTGTTACTTGAACTCTTACCACGCTACTCTAAATTTCACACTAATAATGGTATTTAGTGTTATTTTACCAATAGTGTTACTTGAACTTTTATCACACCCACTCCAAATTTCAAGTGGTTTACATATAGAGTTGTATTCACCACCCCTTAATTCATATATTTAGATTTATATTTTTTTCATTCCAATTTGATGAAATAACGTGTAATACTAAATGTAATCTTGTTGTATGTATATATGCATGTGGCTTTGGATTTTGAGATACCTTTTGGATAAGTGCACTATTATGGTATCATTTTTGTTTTATTTTACTCAAATGTTTAATAAAAAATAAAATGATATAAGTAATAGCAAGAAGTATACTTCGTCACACCTCCATGTTATCTTTCCTATAAAATGCGTGTACCATGTGAATATATAATCTATGAGCTCTAAGTTGTTTCATAAAAGGCACGTATACCATGTGAATCATAGAAAATTTCTTAAAGTTTTTTAAAGAAGTTTATCTTTCCCCAAAAGGCAATCGGTGCTTAAGTGGTCATTTTCAGAGCACACTACCTTAGATCATCTACTTATGATTAATTATGCTCACAACTTCTTTTCTTAGTCCATCTATAGGTAATTTTGAATACACTCAATGTTCTTTATAGAGCAACTCAATTATTAACCCTTAAAAGACCTTTCCAACCCCTTAGGCATTCTTGTGTTCAAACAATCAAAATAATCTGATTATTCTCCCCTCCGACAATATTTGAAATTGTCTTTTTTGAGTGGTGAACAAGTCAAGTGCAATGTTGCCCCCCCTCCCAAGTGCAAGAATGTCTAATTTGGTCACTGTAGATGTAGTAGTCATTGAAGGTTTCTTTGATTGGGTGGGCTCTAGGGCTTTTTTTTTGGCTTTTTGGTGCCAGATTGCACCACAAAAGAGTAATTTGGCTAATAAAGGCCCCAAAAAATGTCAAAAAACTTGGATGAAATTGCCAAACAACTTTGAATTAAAAAAAAAATTAGATGAAATCACCAGATTGTGGACGAAAACCTTAATGTACATCCAACATGTGGATGAATGTTGTAATTTGGAGCACCACTACAACATTTAGTATCACCATTTGTAGCACTTTATAAAAAATGAAAAAAAAAAAAAAAAGCCTTGGTGGGCTTATTGTATTCATACTTGCACAAGGATCACATGTGTTGCATTGGTGCAATACAATTCAAATTTCTTGATTTTCCCAAGGAAATTGTTTGATCGAGAGGGGATCATGTGAAGCAAGAAAACATTGATCTGCCAATTTTTTTTCTAGCCTCATGCAAGATCAGCAATGCCATCCACATTCCATGACCAAGTTCCATGTCCTCTCAAGTGCGGCTATCACTTGAGACTTTTTCAAGGGACCGGTGACACTGAAAGTGTAGCAGACAAACAAATGGACTTGTCATAACAAAAGCATGGCTTCATAGTTCATAATGATTATTCCATACTCTATTAGTGGTTCAGAATGACAACTTGAATACTTCAAACCCAGTTGGATTGAAAGGTACGGGCCACCTTAGATTGCAGAAGTAAGCAGCAAACACAAAATTGGAACCAATTTTATGTGTAACTAGGGTGAGGTAACAACCAAAAAAATAATTCATTGCATTCATGGTATCTCACAACACATTTTGATGTAAGAAGTGTTCAGCCCCTGTCAAAGAGAAGCAACACCTCTTCTTAGTCATTCTTCTGGAATTACTGAAAGGCTAATGGCATTGGATAAAACGAGGTAAAGCAAATAAACAATGATCATTGCACAAATCACCTCAACCTCTAAAGTAGTCCTAAGACACAGAAACTAAAACTCCATATTGGTATGAGAAATCATGTACCTAAACAGTGGCCTTCAATAAGTCTTGCAACACCATCTCAGTTTTGGGGCAAACATTGTACTTGCAAAACATAATTGTGGCAGGTAAATTTAGATATTTGATTGAGATTTTTGGCCTTGGACAAGGTGAGCCATGTACCTTGTTGTGACTCATTCCACTTTTTAAAAATATCTCTCTTATATCATGTGGTTCACATTGAAAACACTAAGTTACTAAGTTTATTTTAAAGGCACAATGCTACACTTGAAAAATCTCATATTACAATATCACAAGTAGTGGATTTCAACCGGCTTTGGAGTTGAGAGGACCGACACTACTATAGACATGCTTCCAGTGATTGTTGCTTGCAGACATAGCCTAGAAGTTTTGAGAGCAAAATTGATGTTTGTGTATAATATTGTGTATGCGATATTGCTAGGAGTTCTATAAGCAAACTTTGTGAAATTTTAAGTAGTGTTAGTTAACTTTGCACTATGACATAGTGCAAATCTCATAGAATGGCCACCACATTCTTTTGACCTCAATCCCATAGAAAACATATGGAAGTATGTCAAAGATCGAGTGCAAAAAAGATGTAGATCCATAGCAAAGACCAAATGTGAGCACTAGTGAATTTGGCATGGGAGAATATACCTCAAAAAAGTATCTAAAGGTCAATTACTACAAGGCCAAAAGAAATACAAGCTCTAATAGTAGCTTAAGGTGGTAGTACTTGATGGTAGTGGATGCACCACTTTATTGCAAAATAAGAATTAGTGAGCAAGACAAAATGTAAAATTTATCTCATATTAGGCTTTCACAATACTATAGCTTTCTAATGATAACCTATTTGACATTGTTTGTTGAATTCTTTTTAATTCATGACCTTTGCCTTAAGTGTGTATGAAAAAAAATTGCAAAACACATTTAGGCCACATACATTTAGGCCACATAGAGGAAAATTTTACCTACATAGTGTGAGTTTATGTAAAATGAAAGATGTGGACAATGATGTTCCTTAATTATATATGCAATCAAATTTTAAAAATTCATCACAATTATTTTTCAATTAATTATTATGTAAATCCATGAAAAACAAATAAAATAATTCACCAAAAATGGAGTTCCTATTTTTGGACATGGAAATTTGACACGTTTGTTAAGATTCCTTAAAGCGATAGATTTAATAGGATAGTTTTAATACAATATTCTTAAAATTGAGTTAAAAAAGGAAAAGTTTGAAGGACTTCGTAGTCAGTGGGGTTGCAAGACTTATTGGATGGTACTGTACAGTACAGCCGAATGCTGGTTAGATTGTTGAGAAGGGAATCTGCTTTGAACACAAATAACTGAAAGGCAGTTTCGGAACTTGGAAGACTTGGTAACACCGCTGAGTGCGAATGGACCTCCGGAGTTTCTGTCCAACAATCCGACTGTTACTCTTACCCACAAATTAAAGATTGAAAACTCTTGCAATAATTGAGGTGACTGCATCCAGGTTCAGATTTTTAAGTTGCGAGGCCACATATTAATTCAATGAGATTGAAAAACCAAGGAGTTTCATGGGAAATATTCTCCGAAATTATCTCTACCTCGTTTCTTGTAAAGTTGTTATGTGCAAATTTTTTAAAACACTACCTTCACATGGTTAACCCTTAAACGACGTCGAGGACGTTTTGCGTCCGATGAATGGCAAAGAATATTTCCTTGTAGGACAGAAATGCAATCATTCATCCTCAATATTAGGGGTGGAAAGGGGAGATCTTTTTTAGTACTTTGGCTTTCAATGAATATATTTAGCTTTTTCAAAGGAGATGATGTCACACGGTATCAAAATGCATGATTTCTAGGGCAACCAGTCCGTCCTTCAAGGGTTAAGAGGACAAGAATACTAGGCATCACTACCCAAAAAAAAGAGATAAAAGAGGGGTCGAGGGAAAGTTAAGAAGCTCACAATAATTACGATTTTCTGAACTTACCCTTGATCCTTCCTTGATCCCCCGTCACCTCTTGCTGCTACACGAAATAGTGAAATTAGGTTGCCTTTACAATTAGGTTGCCTTACCCCAAGAAAGTTACTCTACAAACCAAGGGAGTCGACAAATATTTCTACAAATACTTTTATTTGTACACATGAAGGTTCACAAGTTTCAACTACACCAATAGCTAATTCAAAAATAGTGCATTCTTGTACATAAACAATAAATATTTATGTAGTGTGGAATGTCGAGAAATTAGTGAGGGGCAACCTAATTTCACTATTTAGTGTAGTGGGTAAACTAAAAGCGCCATCTTCACACTCTGTACATTTCCAAATTTAGTTATGTACCCTTCATAACTTTTGCATATTGTATCCAAATGTTGCATTTTTTGGTGCATTGGAATTTCTTTTTACTTGCCAACAAGACAATATGAAAATCTGACTAGCCTTATGATAGTAACTAGGCACAATACCAATTTGTGGCGCTTTGAGGATGCCTACCTTAGTCACTAAGGTAGAGGACTGTGTTTGCGTCACATAAGGTAGGAGGTCCCTAAAGCGCCCATGTAAGGGCTGAAGCTGAATTTTGGCAAGGTGAAATTGCTTGAAATAATTTTCAGCAAATTTTCCTTGAAAGACGAGTGGAATTGGCATCTAACCGAAGTCGTTTTATATTTTTTGGAGCTTTGTGGAATTAGTTATGAATTTTTGAAGTTGCAAGAAAGGTGTAGAAAATGGGCTCTAAAACCGACCATCTCCTCAAATGTAGAGTGCTTGTACATTGGAGAGTGCAAAATGTACCTCCAAAACCTAATTGATTTTAGAACCTGCTCCATTTTAGAACCTCCTACCTTAAGAGCATTCTAACCAATATGTAGGAGTATGATTTCATTCAAAGATTGCTCTAGGGCCGAGGAGAGATGAGTTTGGTTACAAGAGCCAAACTTTGTTGAGATCATTATTTTTATAGATATGTACAATTTTCTCAAATTTTCGCAATTTCAAAGTGGTAAATTAGAGACCACTACAAGTGACAATTGACAATCCTGTTTTCATACAAAGATTAGCGATCATAGGCTTTAGACAAGTCGTGCATACACCACTTGCTAATTGAAGGCCAACCAAGGTAAAGAATACATAAGTTGCTAAGGGTAATAGGGATAGGTGTAAAAGTATAAGGCAATGCCCAAGGAGGAGGGCATTTTGCGATATGAAAGGCCAACGAGGAGGGCACAGCCCAACCATGAGGCGCTTTATATCGCGAAATGCCTGACGACGAGGGACATTGCCCGACGTAAATCATGAGCAGAAAAATTGAAGTTGGATGAAACACGCAAGATGAAACAACAAATTGGATTAAGAATCCGTAATGTTTGATTACACAGGTTTGCCCGGGTAATTGGGCATTACGGCTGCAAAACCCTCCCAAGACATGAACGGGCGATTTCTTGGGAGTGGTTTACAACGGGATCAAGTCCCTCCTGCAATAATAGTATCCTCTACCGTACAACAGGGGTGAAAGATGAGGATGGAAAATCATACCTGCCAAGCCATAGCAGTCAAAACTGCTACGTAAATGTGACCACTGAAAACAAGGTCATTGCACCCACCGCCGGCACGTTTCAAGGTGTTGAACCAATTTTCTTGTCCTTGTCCAGTTTGAGCTGGGTTCATGGGTCTCAGTATGTTCACCAAGAATTGCATCAAACCCCAGTTGGGTACATACTCGTCTGGATAGTTCCCAATAGGGGCTGCAATAGAAGATTAAAAAAAAAATTGTTTAGAAAACAAGTGAAAACTTCAAAGAATTCAACATAGGGAAAAGGCAAACAATAAAATCACAAATGTCCCTTCCCACTAATTATCGTTTTTTTTCAATTGGTTGAAGTGTTAGTACTGATATAGCATTGTTTTAGACTCATATTGATATCTTTTGAAATCCTTTTAGGTCAAATTGAAATTCAATTGGTTGAAGGATTAATATTAACCCTTGAAGGACGGACCGGTGGCCGTGGAAATCATGCATTTTTGATACCGTGTGACATCATCTACTTTGAAAAGCCAAATATTCTCACTGGAAGTCAAAGTCCTAGAAAAGATATTCCCTTTCCACTCCTAATACTGAGGATGAAAAGTTGCAATTATGTCCTACACGATTTGATTCCATGTCATTCATCGACCGCAAAACGTCCGCAACGACGTTTGAGGGTTAAAAGCAGTGKAGGGACTTGTTGTGATGAACAATTAATAAATCGTCTAACATCACACGCAAATAAGACACACATAAAAGAGTTCAAAGGTACTTAGGACTAACCGAATGCCTCGTCCTGATCGATGACTTGTCTTACCATGTTAGGATCCCTGGCATATGGTATGTAATACTTTTGAGCCCATGGATGTGGATGATTAGCTGTCTTGAATCGTGMATGAGCACACCAAGGTCTTGCTGAGGGTAAGATTGTGGCAGTGAAAGTCAAAACTCGGATGAGTCTTCCAACACCCATTGTAAACATGTACCGCGCGCCCAACCCCATACCTAGGCAATGATTTCTTTWTCAATTTTCCAACAAGATAGCAATCATCATCAATCTTCAATACAGTGATGAAGTATGTAGAATATGGAAGCAAGACTAATTATTCATCCAAAATCTCCTTTAAAAAAATTGCAATATTAACTTGGGCTAGATTCTTGTTCTATTTCTTTTTGAAATTCAAACTTTTCCATATTGCAAATCATACTCCATCCCAAGAAAACCCAAAAAATAATAGTATATACCTGGGGCTTGCACGCAACCATACAACACCGAAAAGGCCAAGAGAAGAAAGAGCATCAAGTAGTGATGAAGTCCAATTACAGGTGCTCGTAGGAATGCTACAATTGATTCTGGAAGCTTCTCGTTTGAAAACAAGGCTAGCCATTGTCCCGAGTCTGGCAGTGGCGCAGTGCTCCTGATGACCCAAACAAGTCACTCTTGTGAGATTGGCTTTCAAATTCCTCAAAATTCGACGGAAGAAAGGGCTCATAAACTCACTTGAAGCAACCTTCACTTCTTGAAACCACAGAAGGAAATGGTCTACGGAATCGCATATATTTTCATTGTTTTCGAAGACTCCCAACATCGAAAGCTGTCACCAAACTGGGTAACGGTTTTTAACATTTAATACTCATCTCTATGCTTTGTGGTTAAAGACACATCTTCTATTAATGAGAAAATAAAGAGAAGATGGGGTCTCCACTTTTGGTCCCTCCTATAGATCCCATTCCAATATTAGAATCACCACAAGTTGAACAAGTTATTTGCCTCCTCAAAGACTCTGCAATTCACTTTTATTTAATGACTCATCGCCGACCTTGCACTCTAGTAAGGATCGAAGCATTTAGAATTGAGAGCCAGGAGCACTTACCAGTGCCAATCAAGGCCCAAAACTGTAGTGACATATTGTACCGCCATAGCCTCAACGCAGAGACAAGCAAGCATAAACACCAGAGAGGCCAAGAAGATCCGGATCGACCGCACTTCCTGAGTCCAATAATCGTAGTGTGGGGCACGCACAGCAGCAGCTGCAGCAAAAAATCCCCACAACAAAGGCTGCAGAACCTCGTGAAGACCTGGGGTAAGTTCTCAATTGAAGCAAAAACAAACTAATAAATTGCAACAAGCGTTGCTGTCTCCCCCGACTGAAAAATTACATGTAAYCCCTTCATGACTGCTGATCCGGCTCACTTGGATGCGTGGCAGACTTTCTTAGGAGCACAATTTCCCCACAAGCTTAGGGTAACGCTTCCCAGACGTTGCTATGACACAACCATGGATAGAAATCCACAGGTACGAGATCCCGAATGCTTTCGTCGCAAAATCCTCCAAATGATGATGCCCCACGCATGAGAGACTTTGCAGGACGCAGTCATTTCACAGGGAAAACAGCTACAAGCCTGATGATAATGAATTCTGTGAAAATCACCGCTACACATCATTAATTATCACAGCAGCTTCACACAATCACACATGCTAAGMGAATKTCGTTTAGGAACCAGAAATACTAGAACATTTTTCCATWCCATTMTGCAAGAAATAATTGGTGAGATTGMAATGYTCAAAAAATCCCAAACGATAAGTCYATTAATGAAGACAGATTGGACATATTCCAGAGCAAAATGTGTCACTCTTCSACAGAGATGTAGAATCCCCCTTCAGCACAGACAATGTAGTACCGTGCACAGCATCGGGAAAAAAAAATCTTGCACGTTAATCCACCAAATTAACCAAGCTCCAACGCAATGTTAAAAAAACACTCCAACTCCAAATTGAAAAAAAAATTCAGAAGAGATATCAAACAAACAAATCAGACTCTATTTCAGGTATGTCAAATTCAAATGCCACAATTTAGTTCGAATACTCCTTCTCGGAAACGAGATGAAAATACAGAAACCACAATTCCAAAGAATTTAAGCAGTAATAAACTGCAAAAGGTGTCAGTGGACTGTACAGAGGTTCAAATTGCACCTGAAAGCACACGATGGCGCGCCCGAACTGTAGCGAATTGGGCGATCATGGCGCCCAYAGAACTGGAAATGGATCGAAGGTGATCCAAGGCGGGGTGGTCGAAATTTCGAAATTGTGTGTCGATGTGCTTGTGGCAGAGGCGAAACTGGCCGGTGTTTCTCCGGGTGGGCCCGGAAACTGGAGGTATTGCCCGTGACGTCACCCCGCGCGCTAGTTTGTCGTCGAGGCAGTTTGTGTAACAAAATGGATGATTTTCATCCTTGCGAGTTGTGTGCGTACTGAGGGGGGCCAATGGTGTAAACAAAACGAAGATCCTTCTGTCCTAACGTTTCCCGGTGCTGCCTTCCTCGGCACGAGCAAAGCATCTAAGCTTGCTTGGCCTGCAGTTGCATTATTGCAACGAGGTGACCCGGCGTTTGCGAACTCCGTGAACGTTTCAATTCGTGTTCAAGCTTTCTCAATCTCCTCGACAATWTAGCAACTGCGAGAATCGGAGAACAACAAACAAGAACCCTGGAGCTGCTGTCAATTTCGTAAGGGTTACTGGAATGCAAAGCTCAAGCGCTTCGTTGTGCAAACTCAAGCTCAAGCTTAAGCGCTAGATTGTTAACCTTGTTGCGGTTCAATTGCTCCTATGGCGGATCAAATGGCAGAATCGGAAGCAGTGATCGCAGAGCTGGAGATGGATGTAAGCTCAGGGTCGACGCGATCCGTGCGGGCCACAGTGGTGCAAGCTTCCTCGATTTTCTACGACACACCAGCCACTCTAGGTAYGCAGGAAATTTCACATTTYCACAATTGATTATTCTTSCACAATTGATTGATTGTGCTACCATTCTTTTTTATTTTTTTATTTGCTTTGGTTGAGGATRCAAAGGCTGGTTTGGTTGTAGACAAGGCGGAGAGGCTCATCGTGGAAGCAGCTGCGCAAGGGTCGCAGTTGGTGGTGTTTCCCGAAGCTTTCATCGGGGGGTATCCGAGAGGGAACGCATTTGGGGCTGTCATTGGCAGCCGGTCTCTCAAGGGGAAAGAAGATTTTCGAAAGTACCACGCTTCGGCTATTGATGTCCCAGGTCTGTTTCTGCTTACCGCCACCTGATCTTCTAAACTATTTGTATGTGATTTCTTCTCATAGTTTGGGCATAAGTTAAAGGGTCTCAGACTTTKGTGAATAGGATATACTGGATGATGAATCAGTGAATGCAAGCATATTGTGGAAATTTGGAAGTGGACACGAAGATTTTAAGGTCAGTGTTCATCAAAAGCTCTAATTTTAATTCCACTCCTTGTCTGCTGCAACATTGCCCTTTTCAGTTGCTCAACCCGTGCACCAGGTGTGGCAGACAATGCCGGTTCTCAAATTTTTTTTGCATCATGTTGCTTTGATTCTGTTCTGTTTGGGGGAGGAGAAGAAGTGGCTTCTGATGCTAATTCGGTGAATCTAATTGAATTCGAGTTTTGTTAGAGAATTGGGCACGCGTAGGTTGTTTTTAAAAAAATAAAATTGATTTTAGGATTTACAGGGGTTGCTGAAGGGTTGCGTGTTTTTTCATTTGATGTCTGGCTGTTTTTCATTTTGAAGTGTCGATCTTTGTAATTGTTGTGGAAATGTCTGCAAGCCGTGTTACTGTTTTGCAGTGAAGATGCATTTTACCGATTTTTAGGATTTGCGTTACATATGTTATCTGTTGGTGAGGAGGGGATCTAAAGTCAATTTCCATTGCGAAATCAGTCCGCGAAGTAGAAGCRGTGATCAATCATTGTTTGTTGAATTCAAGTGATGCCGAGGTTTTGAAGAATAGGCCACGAGTCATGTCCCGCCTCTGGCACTTGCTAATGGCACTGTCCTCAATTGAACGTCAAGTTGCATGTGCATCATCCCTTGGGTGGCTCTCGTAACGAGTTCTCTTGTTAATAATGTTTAACATGATAAAGTATTGCTTTGGGTCCTCAAAGTTCCTATGTTGTTGAATTTTGCGACTTGTCAGTTGCATGATCAACCTTGGGCTCATTTCCTAGCTCAAAGAAAAATCAAAGCATCTGCGATGCCCTGATCCTTGGCCATCTTATTTCTTGCACATGTATTCTCTTATATCTTCAGTTCAAGAATTTTGACAAGAATTTTGGAGAGGAAAGCCCTTGCCATCGATTGCTTCAATAGCTCCATTCTCAGAGGATGAATATTGATATTGATTGAATCCGTATCATACTTTTTTTACATTTTTTAATATTGCCACCTGAACATTAATACGGGAACACTCAAAGGACAATTTAAGAGCATCATGCTTACAAGAACATGATGAATTTCGACTTGTGCAGGTCCGGAAGTGTCTAGGCTAGCGATGTTAGCAGGCCAGTACAAAGTGCATTTGGTGATGGGAGCAATTGAACGAGTCGGGGGAACGCTCTACTGTGTGGTGCTCTTCTTTGATTCCACGGGCAAGTACCTTGGCAAGCACCGCAAGCTGATGCCCACAGCATTAGAGCGGCTCATCTGGGGCTTTGGTGATGGATCCACGCTCCCCGTGTTCGACACTTCGGTGGGCAAGCTGGGCGCTGTCATATGTTGGGAGAATCGCATGCCCCTTTTGCGCACTGCCATGYATGCCAAGGGTACGTCTAAATTCTCACCGAAAAAAGATTTATTGTTGGGCATGTGCATGTCTGTCTGTACCTTCATTCAGCTGTAGCTTTTCTCTGGTATAAAGTGGAACCCTTTAGCTTCAAACACAAAAACAGATCCACAGCACAACACAGAAGTGCTTGAAGCAGAAGAGCTCTACTTTTCTCTTGATAGGATTCTTTGGTTCTACRTACACTGAACRGGAGGCCTTGCTTAGACAGATGCTACATCGACTGTGAGTGTGAGGAAGTTCGAGTAGGGCCTTACTGAAGAATTGCTACGTTTCCAGAGTCATCTCACTGATTAGCTACTTGTTCTACAATCTCCTTAAATCCTTTACTTTCGGTTTGTTGGCTTGACCACCATACGAGCTCAATTTCTGAATATTTATGATCGTAGGAGCGCATTTTCAAGTGAGCGGAAGTTAGACGATTCAATTTGCGGCACTTGAAAGTATTTTGACGTATTTTGGAGTGTGATTTTGGAGAGATGTTTGGTGTTGCGGAGAGATTGTGGGCAGGAGAGACAGATTTGTTGAGATCAAACTAATATCATTGTCTATGGATTTCTTATGTAATTTCAAAGTGGAAGGTTGTCGACCATTGTGTGGCGAAACTCAACACCCCTTTTCCATTTCAAAGAATAGATGCCATTGACGTTTAGACTTGTCATGTTTAAACCACTTGCCAGTTACTCCAATTCAGTGTATGAATAATAGATGATTTGTTGGTAAATCGGATCAGTTTTGGAAACGAGGTGAGGTTTTGAATTTGTCTAAAATTTCCACTCTAGGGCGTCAACAGCTCTGCTTTTACCGACTGACAGGAATGTCTGCAAGTGCACTCAGTCTGGGCCTTTTCCTCTGTCTCAAGGGTGTGTTTTGGCTATGTGTGTTCATTTTGAGTGTGCGCTTCYTGTTTATTCGATTGAAGAGCGTTGCCGCTTGCAGGCTAGGTATCATGGGCAACAACGGGTCGTCTTCCTCCAGTACTAACGTCCCGCGCCGCTCGTCCTCCCATTACGACTCGGGCTCTTCTTCCCGATCAAACCTGCCATCGCCTCGTTACAGCARCGCTTACTACGAAGACCAAGGTCCTTCGTCGCCTCCTCTTTACGCACAACCACCTCCACCCCCACCGAAGAAAACATTTCAGCGACGGCGGTCGCGTAAATTCTCGGTGATCAACGACAATTACAGTACCGTGGAGCAGGTGCAACAGGCGCTAGGGGACTCAGGGCTTGAGTCTTCCAACCTCATCGTGGGCATCGACTTCACCAAGAGCAACGAGTGGACGGGGAAACACTCATTCTCCGGGCGGAGCCTGCACGCTATTGGGAATGAGCCCAACCCGTACGAGAAGGCGCTTGCGATTGTGGGAAAGACGTTGTCGAAATTCGACGAGGATAATCTGATTCCTTGCTTTGGTTTTGGGGATTCGACCACACATGACAAGCATGTGTTCAGCTTCAATTCGGATCACCGCCCCTGCGAAGGGTTTGAAGAAGCGTTGGCGAGGTATCGGACGATTGTGCCGAACCTACGACTTGCGGGACCGACGTCGTTCGCGCCTATCATCAACGCCGCGGTGGATATCGTCGAGGAGAGCGGAGGGCAGTATCAYGTGCTCATCATCATCGCAGGTTGGTTTAGGGTTTCTACTTTTCTTCGTGCAATGCAATGTTGGTTTGCTTTCTTGGTTTTGTTTACTGCTTACGAGCTGCTCGTCTTCGCGGATGGTGACATACCTCCTGTASATTAGAAGGCCTCAATCTGCAAGGCTCCATTGAGATTATGGAGCTTTTAAGGTTGTTTTCGAGTCGGCCAATCGTTGAATGAGCCATCTCAGTCTGTGCAACTCCATCAACACAAGCTTCATTGGGCTTCGTTCCTGGGGTAGATTGCTGCGTGAAAGCCTGATACTCTTCTGGAATRTTYGCGTACCACCTGTAGATTAAAARGTCTCGGGYTCAATCTRCAAGGTCTCATTGAGATTCTGGAGCGCTTGAGCTTGTTCTCGATTCAGGCAATTGCTGAATGAGCTATCTCAACCTGTGTGCAATTCTGTCAACACAAGCTTCATTGGCTTTGTTGATTTTGGACCAAAGAGGATGGCTTTGTTGACTCTACCACAAGGAAGGAGGCCAAGGGAGGAGGATGGCGTTGTTTTTCATGTTTGTCGGGACTCCAAAACCAAGCTTTAAGTCTTGGTAGGGCAGACCTCATTGTGCCAGCAAAGTTGGCGGAGGTCGGAGTCGGTAATGCCTTTGTCGACATTGGTCGTTTAAGTAATCGTCGTTCGTGTCTACGCGAGTACGGGAAACGCAGTGAAGGCGTCGGATCGCCTTGTTGTCAGAGTGTGTTGATATCAAAATGTGAATTCTGTGATGCTGTCAATTCTTTAACAAATTCCACAATGGTAGTTTTTGTTCAAATTGGGGCATATGATATACATTTGGAAAGCTCGCGAMAATATACAATATCCAGTGGTATATTATGAGCCCAATTTGGAACCATAGTACGATTCAGTTCAGGTCACAAGATAATAATGGTGTACCCTTCAATTGGAGGTCAAATCCAATTCCCTATTTTTGGTGGTTCCTGCATTTAGTATGCTATTGGATTGATTTCTTTTGTTGTGTCGTTGCTCGTAGTTTTATGCTCGCAGCTCTCTCCCCTCACACTATCATTGTCACATAGCACTGTGCGGTTGGAAAGAAACTCTTTTTGAGAGAGTCGAAGATCTCCAAGGTCTTGGTGTAGTTTGGAGCAGAGGTATGAATCGAATTACGTGTGATATAGTGGGGAGCCGATGGCCTGTGTGATCCCACAGATGGGGCTGGTGACTCCAAGTCAATTTCCTATTCTTTTGGTGGTTACTGCATTTTGTGTACTTGTTGAGAAGAGGATTAGATTTAGTTCTTTCAGTCACTGCATGTTGTTTCGAACCCTAAAGCCCATCCTCCCGCACACTCTTTGTAAGAAGTCCGTCGATCTCCAAGATTTGACAGTCTTGATGTAGTTCAGAGGAGAGTGTTATGTCGAAAGCYCGTCTTGATCAGTCCTAACAGTCGTAGTCCTAGTCCAGTGACCTGGTCAAGGTATGAATCCCGTCCCATGGACTCAATGTGTTCCCGAATGCCTGTGTGATTCCACAGATGGTCAGGTAACCCGAAGCGTGGACGTCGCCGACGGCCAGCAAAGCCCTCAAGAGCAAGCCACGGTCGACGCCATCGTGAACGCGAGCTCCTACCCTCTTTCCATCGTCCTGGTCGGCGTGGGCGACGGCCCTTGGGACATGATGCGCGAGTTCGACGACAACTTGCCTCTGCGCAGCTTCGACAACTTCCAGTTCGTCAACTTCACCGCCATCATGCAACGCAACTTGCCTGCTATGCAGAAGGAGGCCAACTTCGCTTTGGCCGCGCTCATGGAGATTCCGTCGCAGTACCGCGCYACGCTCGAGCTCGAGATGCTGAGCAAGCAGGTGGGGAGGTCGCCGGGAGTGAAACCCATGTTGCCCCCGCCCAAGGTCATGCAGAGAGACGGGTATCCCTTGTCGGGGTATCAACCACCACAACCACARCAGCAGCAGCAACCACAGGGGTATCAGTCGAGGCAACAAGGGCAGCAGCAGGGGTATAATGGCGGGTATCAAAACTACGGGCGTCCGCCGTCGAGTCGAGAGCAGCAGTACCCCGGTACACAACACGGGTATGGCGCTGGTGGTGGTGGCGGCGGGTATGAGTATCAGGGGTACAACAATTGGGGCTCCCCGCCTTCCGCACCGCTTTCSAATTCGAATTCGTTTKCTCGCGGGAATCAGGARGCGCCGAATGTGGATTGCCCTGTTTGTCTTTCTGACAAGAAGGACATGGCTTTCAATTGTGGGCATCARACGTGCCGAGGGTGTGCTGAGAGTCTGCAGTGTTGTCCGATTTGCAGGGAACCGATTACCACCCGGATACGGCTTTACTAAGAGGCCAGTAGGAGAATTGCGATCGGTGTCGTGGGCGGGTTGTGATGGGAGGAAATGGGATGCTGTGGATGCGCAAGTAGAACTGAGATTGGTGTCATTGGTGGCGTGGGCGGTCAGATCAGAGTGTTGGATTCTCGTGCAACTATGGAAACTTCCGTGGCTTCAATCGTTGAGGAATAATCGAGGTCGTTTTGAATGTGGCTGGGTGCAATTCTAACCTACTTAATCTGATGGCATAGCGCTCCCCCAATGACATCCTTGTTATGTGTTAACAGGTGTGCTACAGTCTGTGATAGTGTGCAGGATGCTGGTTTCGGAGACGAAGATTCTATATTGATGAGGTCTGAGTGTAGTAGAGCTCCCCTACCAGCAGCAGCATTTTCAGCCTGGAAATTTGACGAAGCCTGTGCTAACGGGGAGACACAGGGTTAGGAGAACATCATAGTAGGATTTGAAGAAGTTTTCTATTTGATTCTTAGTTATTTTAGAATAAATCTTTACAGAGCGGAGGAGCTTGCTGGTGAATATAGAAGAAATTTTCAAAGTTTAATAAAGACATGAAAGGAAATTACTCTTAACTCATAATTGAACAACATTGTACAATCTAGCATATCCAAATATGAAAGTGGAAAAATTAACGTTTCATAACCTTTAACATGCCTTGACATTTATTACTTATTACAAATAGTATTGTAGGTATCAAAAAGTTTGTAAAATTAATTTAATGATGACTTTTAATTAAGGAATTYAGCCTAAAAAATAAATAATACAATTATGCACAAGTTAAATTTCAAAGAAATCAAGTAAAAAGGCAWTTTCACCACTTCCATCATGGTGATGGTTTGTAGCTTTGTTGGATCTGCTTGAAACAATACACATTAGAAGTTCATCTATAATTGACCATATAAAGCATTTTTCCAATTGGGTATATAATTCATGTTCACTTAGGTTCTCCAATACAATATGCAAGTAGTATCTGTATTGATTGTTCTCTAATTAAAATAGGATTCAAATTTTTGTTAGACCAAAATGACAACCATGAATTAGGATATTTTGGAAAATTATCATTATTATATATTGAAGACCCACTTGGACATTTGTAAATTCAATCGGTAGATGCCTCTAAAATCAAAATATTAGTATCTCAACGACGCTAGCATGTGAGCCTAGAAATGCAAGCCTATGAGCCTTGAGCCTAGGTGTAAGTAGGTATTCTACAACTATTGAAGGTATTTATAGCATACATATTTATAATATAAGTACTCTATAACCATGGAAGGTGCATGCAACATAGGTACCTATAATATAAATATACTATAATCTTGGAAGGTACCTAAAATATAGACACCCATGATATAAGTAGGCACTTATTATATAAACATCCTATAACCATGGAAGGTGCTTATAACATACTTTACATAAAAAGAGCATCAAAATTGACTAATTGTGTCTGAATTGACAGAACAATGTCTGAATTGGCATGTCCGAATTGACAAAAAAATGTCTAAATTGACAGAACAATGTCTGAATTGGCATGTCCGAATTGACAAAAAAATGTCTAAATTGACACTATCATCTTATAATGATAGGTACCTACAACATAGACACTTATAATTAAAATTTCCTATAACTATAGAAAGTACTTATAATATATGTACCAATAATATACGAGCCTAGGCTCTTAAGCTCATGGGCTCAAGATCCTAGGCTCACATGCTAGCAAGTAGCAACTGTGGTCAGTATCTTGTACTAAATATTTTCATTCATTCTACGTAAGGTAAGCCAATCTATTACTAAGCTCATTACAGTTCCCATATGTATTTAAAGGATCCTTGGAACTTCACTATACCTTGCAATCCATATATACGTGCTTCAAAACTTTTTATTATGGGGGCTATTTAGCAATTATTTCACAATAGATATGTCCCTATTTTTTTTATACAATTTTTTTTTGCCCATTTTTCTACCTTCTTGTAGTAGTTAAAATTTAAATATGTCTATACTATAATTCAAATATTTATATGCAGTTTTGGGGTTGATTAGAAATAGTGGTGTCAAACATCATGGCATAAGTGGTGAATACTTGGAGTTTACACAAAAAGAAATTCAAAAGAAAACGTTAAAAAGTGTTGTATTTAGAGCTTTCAAGATACAATCTTCAATGTGTCACAAAATTTTCAATTTTAAACATTCTGATAAAAAATCAAATGGGAATAAAAAGTAGTTTAATAGAGCTTCATTTTCTTAGTTAAGCTTAAAAGCAATTAAAATCAAAAACTATATGAAAAACTCAAGTTTGACTTTCAAACTGCCCTTCGGGCATGCAATGTCCTGTAAGGGTTAAATAAGACAACAGTAAAAGATTTATACACTTGCAAAAGTGCGGTCATAGAAATTTAGGTAGAGGTTTTAGATACACTAGATTTGGGGCCAATGACACTACTACATTTTGACAAATTTAGGAGGGCACATGTTGGAGATAGAATCATCTACCTCCTTAAGTTTTATGGTTAACAAATTTTTACCACTAGATATGTAGAAGAGCAATTATGGTTTGTTCAAAGGATGTTCATGACTCCACTCTATGAATGGTTTTGTATTGTCAAGATAGACCATTTAGAAATTCACAAAAATTATAATTATAATAAAAAATATGTATTTGTGCTTKGGTTTGATTAGTGACACATTCAAGCACACATCTTTGAAAATTATGTGCCCCTTTTGGAATTGACCCCAAGATATTTAGATTTCTTGTTTGGAGAGTAATAGACTTGTCTCCCTCAATCCCCAAAGTAGCTAGGCCATTTTTCTGTCAAAAACGACTCAAAACTGCCATTTCTGCTGTGTTTATCCAAGAAAGAAAAAAAAACATTTTTTTTCAAAATCTTACTGTAAAATCTTATACTTAACTTATTTGAGATCATGTGGTAAACATCTCATGAAGTTTGATTGTATGGATTGAAAGATATATTGGCATTCAAAGTTGAAAGAAAGAAGTTTCTTTAATGCTGGCTTGCAATTTTAGATGACTTCAACTCCCATTTGTGGAAAAAATTTGCACTAGAGACTTTGAATTAAAAAGAAATTTGTGTTGAAAAATTCAGTCAAGAGTCTAGGAAAAAAAGTTTTTAAAAAACATACTTGATTTTCATTCTTTTAGAAATTGTTAAGTAGAAGTAGGTCTAAGATTGAACTAAAAACTAAATCGTTAATAGCTCTACGATGGAATTGAAACATGATAATCTCAATGGTAAGATTGTTCCACCATGCAAACTTAACCTTGTCAAACAATGTTTTTTGAAAAATTGTGAAAAATGCATTCAAAAATAAAATTTGTTAGTTATTTTTTCAAAAAGATGCTTTTATTGCCCCAAAAATACAATTTTCCATAACTTCACATAACAAATCCAAATAGAATGAGTCAAAGCTCCCCATGTGTACAAAATAAAAATTTGCAAGCAATTAAATTTTTAAATTTTTTTTAGATTTTTTATGTGTGAGGTGGTTTCTGCCCACCTCACCTAAAAAAATTGACAGTTTGTGCCATAACTTTTGCCAATTCTTGGCACGTACCTCATTATGCCTATGCACCCGAAAGAGGTATTCACATTCCAAGTTTGAATCAGTTTGTATGAGAAAACCCACTTCCTTGAAATTGTACTATTCAGGCATTAGTCAGTGCTTGAAATTCCTTCTAAAGTATTTTTGCTTATGTGATGAAGTACCTAAACTTAGGTGAAGACTCCCTTGCTTCCACATGTGGAAGCTACTCTTCAATATTCAGAAGCCTAAATATGGAGAAAACCTTTA